>JAOEHY010031657.1:16663-28206 GCA_025447955.1 Psilopsiagon aurifrons | reverse complement strand
CTGGGCAGGGGCCGGCAGAGGCCTCCGGGGCGGCCCCGGGCAGCGGGCAGCGGGCAGCCCCAGCGGACACCGCAGCAGCTCCCGGCGGGTACCGGGTGGGAGGAGCCTGAGGCCTCTCCCCTCCCTCAGCGAGGCCAAAGTTCCCCCGGACCTTTGCTGACACCAGCGTCAGCGTCAGGCCGGGTTTTGCTTCCCGGGGTCCGCACGGAGCTGTAGTCCCGGGTGGTGGTGCCGGTGCCGGTGCGATCAGGCGGGGCCGGCAGCACACACAGCAGCGCAACGGCTGTGGCGGGCCCGGGGCTTTACTGAACTCTGAAGTTAGAGAGGTGCGAGGCGAAACACCGCCGGTTCCGCAGTGCTTGTGCGAGAACGGAAGCGGCGCAGCTCCCGCACGCTGCCGCGGGTGGAGCGGCGATGGACGCGGCAGGACCACGTGCGGATGGGGCAGGACCCGCGCGAGGCCGGCCCCAACTCGCTCCAGGGTACGGACGGCTCAGCAGCGCTAACGCGCCAGCCCCTCGCATCGCCTCTCCCTCATCTCCTCTCTTCTGACTTCAAGCAACAAGAGGAGGTTTAGTCCGGAAAACAAAAACCAAGTACCACCGGACCCACGCGCACTGGCCGAGGGAGCTTGTTTAAGGTGGTGAGACGCAGGAGGACACCAACGACAACACACAGTTGTTCTTACTTTATTTCTTTGTTAAAATTAAATATTTCGTGGCTGCCAACAGAGCACATCGCGCCGTGTTCAGATTCCCCTCAACCCTGATGCACAGTTTCCAAAACCAATCAAACAATAACGTATTGAAAATACTCCTCAGGCTTCACCCTCCACGGAAGCCCGTGACATCTGTGTTATTAAAGACAGGACTAGAAAAAAAATATGCCCGTAACAATGTTTGAAAACGTATTCGCTACATCGTTAGTCCCAACATCCCATCTCTGCTGCTCTTCGAACTCCCAAGTAAGCAATCTGTTCCCCCGTACTACTCTGTCTTGTCACACAAATTACAAGACACTTCAATTTTAGGTATCATGCAAGTCAGTAAAAGAGCTTCTTTCCGAGACACTAACACTGAAGATTTGTTCCCCCCTCCCCAGACGTAAGACCCTTAAACTCTTCTACAAGTGGCCGTCTTCTCCCTCAGACCCAGTGCAGCTGGCGAAAACAGGTTAAAAAAAGCTACAGAGAGAGAAAAGGGGAAAAAAGAGAAAAAAGAGGATTAGCAAAAAGAGAAAGGCATTCAAAAAGCAGGAGATAGAGATGCAACACGGAAACAGCTGACAGAGGAGAGATGGCACCTCCCTGTGGTACCTCAAGGAAATCACACAGGTAAAAACCTTTTTTCATTGAAGTCTCTAAAAGGACTTTAAATAACATTCTAGTAACACAGATGGTCAGGAAGAACAGCCAGTGACCTGCAGTAAGGTTAAAACCCCCACATTAAATGGTTCTTTTAGCAGATAATGTAGAAATCATAGAATGGTTTGGGTTGGAAGGGACCTTGAAGCTCATCCACGTCCACCCCCCCCTGCCACAGGCAGGGATGCCTTCCACTAGAGCAGGTTGCTCAAATCACTGACAGACTGATTGGATTGGTTTGGGGAGCAGGCCAACAGTCAACAATACAGGAAGAAGTGAATATTCAAATGATTTTAACTTGCTTAAAAAAACAAAACCAAACCCAAAACAGTCAAGGGCTTATGGGAAATAAAATGGTATTCATGCTGAAACAGAATACCTGAGAAAATACACTGCAATCAGGGTTTTAGCTGCCTTGACTGCTGGAAACGGAGGGCAGACGGACCATTGCTGGTTCTGGGCTGCTGCACATCGTGTGCTGGTGCTGTGCACGGCCAGCTGGACTCAGGTGCAGTACACAGACACTGTCCACAAGGCTTCTGCAGCGCCCAGACCACCCTTCCAATGAAATGCTCAGCACTAAACCCAGCATTACCTATCCCAGCTGGGTTGGAGGTGTGCTTATCACCTGAAAACCCTGAGTCTAAGGGGTTTTGTTGAAGCTATTGATCTTGCAGCTGGGTCAGGACATGTGGGTTCACCCACTTACAGGGAACTCAGCCTGCACACAGTGCACAAGGAGCAAGTCTGAAGTGGAAATGAGGATTACATGCTGGTATCCAGGTAGCATGAATTAGCAAAAGAAAAAATACAAGCAAATTAAAACAGATAGATGATGTCATGAGAATGACACCAAGTATAAGGAGAAAAAGAGTTTTTTATCTCTCAACTGTGGGATAATTAAACTGAGGTGGTGTTATTTAATGTCACCAATAAATAAATTCAATCTGCACTGTTATTTTGCCAGCAAAAATAACTCACAGAACTTATTTTAACATCCCTTATCTATCTGAGTGGAGAGGGACCAGAGAAAGGGGAATCCATGAATTGTAGGGGGGAAAAAAATAGTAAGATTTAAAGCTGCAGCATCCTAAGCCTCTTTAGGACTAATTTTACATTGTTTAATAAAAGCAATAACCACCAGTACATAGCAAAGCCAAAATCACAATGAGGATATAGGAGAGAGCAAGGGGAACACCATGGAAAGGTCACAGCTGAAATGCTGTCATGTTTTATTAGACCCTCCGATTTAACAAGTAAATGAAGGTCCATTCCAGCCCATTGTATTCAGGGGTAATTACTCAGTACAGAGCCATGGGTTACTGTAAAAGAAGGGCAAAGAAAACAAAAAAACAAAAGAAGTAAATGTTAACCAGAATTCACTGTCTGAAGTCTTTATTCAAAACCAAAACTTATCCAGAAATACACAGTGAAGACACCTGCAGGCAAACCACAGTTGCACTTGGGCAGAGTGGACTCCTGGCCCCAGTGAGCAAAACACCCTCCTTTTTAGTGCAAATCTTGCAGTAAAACAAGGCTTTTGCTGAACAGAAAATAAGCAACCTGCCAGCACCTGTACACTTCTAAACAGATGCCAAGTAAAAAAAAGATAGTAATTTTTGCATTAAAACCAGAAATGGTTGGAAACACTGAGAAGAAAGTCAAACGTCATCGTCTTTCTTCACCAACACTGGTATGTACAGCAAGGTGACCAGCTTTCCCTGAGATTGGATCCAGGATGTGCATCCAGGCCAGCACACTGAGAGGGAGACAAGGCAAGAGATCCTTCGTGACCCCTGCAGCATTCAGAGAACACTTAGTTGCAGACCGTGGATCCAAGTTTGAGATTCCCCCAAGGCTGGGGACTAGAGGTTTGGACTCAGGCCCAGGCCTGGGAGGATGTCAGAAAGTCCTTTAAAACTGAGTCACACAAGGCAGCAGGGGGGTAATAAGGTGTTAATGAGGCAAATTAATAAGGGGAGAGGGCAGCCAGTCTCTGAAGACAGCATGTCCCAGCACATGGCGGCATCAGTCCCTGGAGATGCTGAACGCCCAGCACCAAGCAGCCAGGCTCTGCTGCCATGCAGCCCTTGCACGTGGAGGAGAAGAGGCAAAGAGCTGAGCAATGAAAAGAGGGGACACTAGCTCTGTGAGCCTGCTGCTGCCCAAAGGGAGGAGGTGTCAGCAATGAGCATCTCTTGCCAGTTCCACGTAGGCTGTTGCTGAGTTCTTCACAAGAACAACCATAACCCACAACAGCCAACGGTGTGGACTCTTGCTTAAAACAAAATGGTCAGCGCAGGAAGGGAGCAATGAGTAAAGGTGAGCAAACAGGCACAATGGCATAGCTGCGTGTTAACCAAATGTGGGGGCATTCGCTTCTGGTGTGAAGGGAAAGGTTCTACAGGAAACCCGAACTGAAAATGAAAGAAAAAGGCAGATTAATGGTTTTATGGATTAATGACAAAAAAAAAAAAAACAACAAACAAAACCCACAAACAAAACAAGAATATAAATGTTTCCTAACACACAAAAAGAACTGTTGCTACGTGTTAGTAAGGTTTAATTTGATTACAAAACATGCTTTATGCAGACACACACATGCACGCACACTCAACAATGGGATGAACCAAATTTATCTTCTAAAACAATCCTTTCACAGTTTTGCAAGCTACAGGGCTCATCAACTGTGCCCTGTTTGTATCCTTGCAAAACAGTGGAGCCCTGCAATATTTTATGGATCAATATGGAGGGTATTTTTCTGAATGCTGGAAAAGTACCATATATACATATTTAATTTAGCGATGACAAATGCCCATTGAAAAGGCACTGACTACATTTGTATAGTAGGAACAAAGAACTTCATTTGATTTAAAGCCCAGCACACAATAGCGTACAGTTCTGAGGACTGCCAAAAGCAATCCAAAACCAACAAAAATCATTAATGTTCACTCTAATTGCACTTTAGCTGTGCCTTCATACTCAGCACCAGAATGAACAGTGTTATTCTTTGAGCTTATTTTTCCACATTCAGAGCCCAATAAGCAGAGAATTGTTCTTTTCATTGTTTCGCAGTTACCGTTGGCAGCAGAGACATTCATTCAACCAGACTGCTCAAGACAACTGGAAGCTACAGTTCGAGACCATGCAAGACCCTTCTGAAGCTCTTCTGTTAAGCGGAACATCCCATTGAAATTAAATTCAAATGCCTTTCACTGACAGCATAATGTTTACTTGCTTTTCCATTTCCCTTGGTAGAGCCAAGAGGGAAGGAATCCTGGAATCGGCTTTTCCCTATTAAAGGGCAGACCGTAAGTTTGGACCATGTCCTGGAGAGAGTGTAAATCCTGGTTTTGTCTGCAGGGAAGGGTGGCCTCGAGGCTGTGTTTTCAGAGTATTTTATAGTGAAGTGCTGCTGTTCCAACATGTTCCTTCTCTGAGAGACCTGCGCACCTCAGCCGGGGGTGCTGTCACCCTTGCCTTGGTTAACAGAAGCAAGACATTCCTGTGAGAGCTTTCTTTTTCCTCTCACCAGAGAATCAACAGCAAATTAAAACCACTCAATTAAACACACCCAACCTCGTTGTAAGTAGACCCCTGTCATTAGCAGCTGAACTAATAACCCTAATGAGGATACTGTTCTTCTGCCAGGCAGGTGCATTTCTTACACATCTTAGTTTAAATGAACCTTCATTTTACAACAGATGCTGGCACTTTGTACTGCAGACACTTGCATATGGCCAGGCTTTTTAACCCTTTCAGGTGGCCTTATCTCCTCCACATGCCTCCTCAAATGTTGAATACAGCCCTCATCTACCACTAGCCTCACCCTAGCCATGGGCACACTTAGCATGGATCCCAAGAACATGGACCTGTGTCTATCCAATACAAATGAACATTCAGTCCATGAGTTACCAGTTTGACTGTTAAAAATGTCATAAAGTCTCTCAGTTTATCTTCAGAACTTTCATTATCTGCTAAATGCTCAGCTCATCATCTCTCATGGTTTTGGACAATCAACTATATTTGGTCAGCAAATGAATACTGGTTTGGTTACTCAGCGGTAGCTTCTTTAATGCCCCCTCATACATATGTACACACACACACTCATACACACACAGTTTGGTGATTCTCTGGTGCTTTAGGACAAAGGAAAGCTCTAGGTATGTCAGATTTTACCATTTGTTAGTATGTGGAGGGGAGGATAGAAACTAGGCTTGCCCTGTAACCACAAGTTAATACTCTAACTTGAAGGGGTGGGAGGGAAGGAAAAGGGAAAAACATTTTCATGGCTAGCTGGGTTCTGTCATCAGTACCACATCTCCATAGCAATTGTTGCCATAGTATCAACATGGCCTATGGGATTGAAAAATACCATTTATTTGTAAGGGAGATGGAAGATAAAAAACAGAGCCAACAAAGTGCTGTGAAGGTTTAAAAGGAAGAGGATCTAATCTTTATTTTTCTGTGTTCTGCATTTTACTTTGCAGAATCTTTAAAGACAAACTTTGCTGCAGCCTTTTTCCACAAATGCATTATGAAGAGAGAGACTGGCAGACCATGTATAGTAAGGGTGAAAGCAGAGGAAGGCACAGATAACACTTATTATAGGGTTTTGGACTTGCACAGGGTCTGCTTTTTTAGGAACTGTAACTGATCCCATTGTGAGGTCTATATTAGTTAATGACGCTTACCAGGACAATGTGCCTCATGCACCATGCAGCCAAACAGCAGCTAACTGTAAAACAGCATATGTGTAAGAGCTAATCATGACGATAACGATGTAACAAACAAACAAGTAAAAGAAACTAAGTCACGATTAGTGCAAATTACACAGCTTGGGTTTAGAAGAGTCACCTGTGAGAGAAAAAGGCCAGTGTACTGCCAGCTACTAGTAAACAAGATAAAATTTAGCTACAGCTCGTGAAATGTATGGATTGTTAGAGAGATTTATGAACTAAATACTGAAATGAACTATTAAGGACAAATGAAGAAGTTACAGAGTAAAGAGAGCAGCACTATTTCTAACAGCTATTTTCCTGGAGGAGAGAAAAGCCCCCTAATACCAAGCTTTACTCAAGCACTGACCTATCTCTTTCATGGAGTTTTCTGTGCTTTTCAGAGTCCTAAATTGATACAGAGGGTACCATGCGAATGTGCTTGGTGTCAAGGAGCTCTTCTAGAATCAGAACTGTTTCTGGGAACAAGAGTGTGACTTGGCCACAGTGACTGATTGCTATATTACAGGGCATGTCATCTCCCTTTTCTGCATCCCTTATCCTGACTGACTTCAGTTGTATATTCCTTACACAGTCCATGCTCCCAGTTTGAAGCTAGTAAAATTCCCCGAAGGTAATTCAAAAGAGCAAATCAAAATCCACAGTGGAAAAAGGAACGGAAAAGTGAGAAAAGGGCAGCACTAATTGCTCATCACAAAAGAATGTTGGCATTGAAGCAGCTCCAGCTCAAAACTGAAAAGACTAAACCAGGATCTCATTCTGGTTATTGGGTTTTTCCTCTCCTGTCTCACTTGATTGCAGGCTTAACGGCCAAGAGCTATTTTCCCTTACAAACTTTTTGGGCAAGTGCCATATTGTTCATATTAACAGCACTTCTCCGTGTACTTAAGACTGTGTCGTGCAGGCAAGATGTACTCTGGATTTGCCTCAGGGATGTGTAGAGAGGGGATTATGGCAGTGGTACAGAAACCAAACCCTTCTTTATCTGTGCACTGCTCTTTGCACACATGCTAAGGTGGCACAGCACTCCATTTCGGGAAACATACCACAGTGAGAAGGAAAGGAACTGCTCATTGCTGTGTGAACTGGGAGAACTGTTTCATCTGTAATGCTGGCTGCTCTTGAGCAATTGAGGAGCATCAGGAGCCTGGCATGGGCACTGCAGACAGCACAGATCACAGGACCCTGATGAGGGGCTGGATACTGTCACACCAGTCCCTGGCATGGGGAACTCCTGCTAAAGCCATGCAACATCTCTCACTGTTTCTGTGGAGGGCAAAAAGCTGCTTTAGGGCTGGAGAAGAGTACAAGCACTAGCAAGTAGCTATGACCTGTCCCCTCATTTTGCAGATTCCAGTATTCAAGACTATTAGTCGCCCTCACAGTTTCCACAGTATAACCTTTTTCCCATCCTATACAAATAAGACCCTGAGACAGGAAACACTCCCCTCTGAGGACGGTGGGAAATCCCTACTATCCACACCCTATCCTTGGCAGCCAATATTGTTCCACTTCATTACAAGCACTGTCAGACCAAGGGAGGAGCCTGGAATCTTGGAGAGTAAAAACAAGCTCATCCTCTCCCACACTGCCAGCAAGCAACAACGGAGGTCAGCAGTGCTCCCTGTTCTTCAGGATGACAGCTAAAAGTAAAATGCTTCCAGCTACTGCTCAGCCTCACCAGGGACTAAATCTGTCTGCAAACCTTCCCTTGATGAGGACTGGATAGGCTGGGAGACAGAGACACCCAGAAAAACAGTAAAGGAAAATCATTCCCAAAAGCAAATACCACAGGTTACCAACTTACTTTTTCCTTTCCTTATCTCTTTTAAGAGTTTGCGATCCTCCAGCCTGCTGAGCCTGAGATTGGAGCAATTCAGCTGCCGTCTTCCTTTGTTTAAATGCATTTACTTCATCATCCAGAGACTTTTTCTTGTCCTCTAGCTTCTTTTTTTCATCCTGATGTAACTTTTTCAGGCGATCAAACTTTTCGTGCAGCTGGAGGAAAAGGAGAGAGGTGAGCACGACCCAGCACTACCAGATATTCTCTTCACAGGAAAAGAGGAAGATGGAAGGATTATGTGAGACCTGAGCCTGCAACACTCCTTTGGTCTCTACATCATTTCTAGCCCCCTGAGCTGACGCTGCTTAGAAAAAGGGCACGGAAAAATCTCCTTCCACAACAGCTTCCAGACCAGGCATTGTTCTAGTGATGCACCACTGCACAGGCTAATAGAGGATTGGGATAGGATAATGGTAAAAAAATATGTAATCCATTTCCAGGGGCCTTATTCCGCTTTAAAGGCCAGTAAATTAATGGATTTTTCACAATGCCCAGGAAGTTGTATTAGTGTATTTTTTTATATAAGAAGCTTATATCTGGGGCTGTTTCTCTCCTTGAATTTTGCCACACTGTCACTCTCCATCTGAATCAAGACTATGCACTTTCATGGTGCAGTGAGTTGTACACTATAAGAACTGTGATCTAGTTTTGTCCTACAGGATGAACACCTTAATGTCCCCATGATCCCAAGCTGAACTTTAGACTTATTAAGAAAATACTAAACCACACTCTGCAGAAAGTACTTTGCCAGCAGCTAACTGCTTGGGAGTAGATCTATCACTCACAACCATGAAGAGACTAGCACTGCAGTCTTCACCTCTTTTTCAGCCTCCTTCAGCTCCGCTTCTTTTTCCTTGACCCTCTGGACAAACATTTGCCTCATTGCCTCTTCCTTTTTCTGCAGTTCTCCCAGAAACTCGTTTCTTTTGGCTTCATAAGTTTCTTGTAAGCTAAAAAGAAAGGGAAGTCCAGTGATGTGACTTGGGACAAACACGGCTTCTCCTGAGCCTCTGAAATCAGGCCCTTACCATGAATACTGCTTGTCCACAGCACATTTGCTACTCACCCACCCACGTGTGCCCGAGGCCACCTTTATCCAACCTTTCCTGAGGCCTATAAGCTACTGAGCTTCTCTGTATGTTGAATACATGTTGGGCATGTAAATTGGGCAATTCTCTGTATGTTGAATACAATGTTGAATGTATGTTGGGCAATTCAAAGAGACCAACTGCAACATGCACTAGTTCAGAGGGACACTGCTGTATCTCTGCAGCACAGACATTTCTACTCCTATACTTGCAGTTTCAGAGTCAATCTCGAACACCCTCTCTGGGTTTTCACCTCTCATTCAGCCAGCACCTTTGCTAAAGTCTGGATTTATCTGACCTGCAGGTATTCTTGCTGCACTGGTTCTTTACATGCTCTCTCAAGGACACACACATGCACATATGCAGTGCATCCAACAATGCTTCTCTCCAGCTCTCCTGTCTTCTCAAGGATCCTACCTGAAGGGTTTGCTGTCTGGATCAGTGTCCTTGAAACCCATCTCTTCCAGCTTGCATCGTCGGTACAGCTCATAGTGGCGTGTGTGGGTCTGTTCACGAAGGTCTTCCATATTTACACGGATCAGCATCTCCCGCAGCTTCACAAAATCACAGTGAGCTTCATTCTCCACTAAGAAGACATAAGGATAAGATGAGAGCAGAAACAAAGGTCTTTTCCCACATTCCCCACCTCTCTACTCCTCCAATAGGTTAACAGCCCTTCTGAGCAGAGAAAACTGTCACTACAGGCCTGACACAAGGATTTAACAAAGGATAATTCCTAGAGAGATACTGAAAGTCCAGCAGAGCCTTGCTCCTCTTATGAGAGCCCACTGCCTCCTGGCAGAAGTGTCACCATTCATGCCATGAAAATCCCAGGGCTCAACTCACCTTGCACAGTGCCCCAGGGATACTGACGAGCTTTCATCATTTTGTTTCCTATTTTCAGCTCCTCCGTGCTCCCAATCACTGCAAATGGCAAGTGGGCCTGGAACACATTTAGTGATACCCACGTCAGTCTCTTTCAACTCTGTCTGCCTTGCCAGCACACAGAGATTAGCACAGCCACTGAGCAAGACAGTCATTATGCACACGCTAATCTCAGGGAGTCTAGTTACTGGCCACCAGTTCAAGACAAGGGGAAGAAGAGAGGGTCTTTTTGGAAACCTTGTTAGTACTACCACTCTATATCCTCTACCTGGCTGATCCTCCCAGCCACGGGGTCTCAGGTGAGATGAGCCAGTGCAAGACTAGCATCAGAACGACAGCTCAAACAACATGCCGCGCGGCTCTGACTGCAGTGCTGTCCCAAGGGCTTGCCGTAGCTGAGGAGAACATCTGCACAAGCACAGAAGCAATAAAGAGATCTTGGAGCCTTCTTGAGTTTATCCCCTCACCACTCCCTCAGCTCACAAGGGAGCACAAGACACATCGCTCTATTGGATCACGAGATCTGTCCTTCATCCCCAGTGTAACAGCTCTTTCCTCCCAGTTGCTTCAGCTGTGGCAAGGAACTGAACACAACCCTGCATGGGGTCAGCCTCCACGTCCACGTATACCCAAAGATCTGCTGCAGGCTGAGCTGGGAAGGACTCTACATTCCCTGGGGCTGCACGGAGCCTGCCCTGTACTCCATAACCTCATGTGTCCTGCAGCTGTGTTGAGATCACCCTTAGCACCTCCCCTCTCAAATCCCACAGCACTCAAAACTGTTTCTGAGAAACCCAAAGGAATGCCAATGGATTTACAAATCCTCCTGATGTTGATGCTATGTGCAGTTACAGCTAGATGGTTGCACGGCCCAAGGACAAAGGAGGCCAAATCCAGGGATCACAAGCCTAAGACACTCACCAGTGCAAGCTCAGCAGGGTCAGAACAGAAACACTCCAAACACCTCTTTAGGCTCAGAAGACCACACCTTACACTCATTCCCCAATCTCAGGCTGCCAAGCAAACCCTCAGACACTGCCATCATACTTTGCTGCATATCTGTTTTGCAGTAAGTGAGATCTCTCCCCACCTCCGCTTGCTCCTGGGAAGTATACTGCATTCTGCCAAGCTGCAAAGGAGTCAAGTGCAAGGCTTTGGCATTTAAAAAGAAAGTTGCCAACTCCCTGCACCCACCTCTTCTGCTGAGTTTTGTGCAGTGACAGTTGCTGGCTACAATCTTTTAAAGCAAGCTGATCTCTGGGCAACAAAAAGGGCCCCAAGATACAGATATCCCCACCTATATGGATGATCAGTGACCCTGGACTGCTCCCAAGAGCAGGTAATGAAGTTTTAATTCCACAGGTTATCTGAGAACTTGGACAAGTTTGTAACAGCTGGTACAAGCAAAAGATTTCAAAGATGATGTTTCCTGCTTTTGGAGTGTGGCTCATAGTCAAACCTTAAATACTGCAAAACTGCCTGCAAGCACTCACAAAGATGGGCTCTTCAGCTTTCATGCCTCGGCCTCCCAGCATTCGCATGGGACATGTACCTCCCATATGAAGATAGGATGAGAAAGTTGGGGCTGTTCAGCCTGGAGAAGAGAAGGCTGCGTGGAGACCTCA
>JAOEHY010031657.1:0-16563 GCA_025447955.1 Psilopsiagon aurifrons | reverse complement strand
GAAGGCTGTGTGGAGATCTCATAGCAGCCTTCCAGTATCTGAAGGGGGCCTATAGGGATGCTGGGGAGGGACTCTTCCTTGGGGACTGTAGTGACAGGACAAGGAGTAATGGGTTTAAACTTAAACAGGGAAAGTTTAGATTGGATATGAGGAAGAAATTCTTTACTGTGCAGGTGGTGATGCACTGGAAAGGGTTGCCCATGGAAGATTTGAATGCTCCATTGCTGGCGGTGTTCAAGACCAGGTTGGACAGAGCCTTGGGTGGCATGGTTTAGTGGGAGGTGTCCCTGCCCATGGCAGGGGTTTGGAACTGGATGATCTTAAGGTCCTTTCCAGCCCTAACTATTCTACGATTCTATGATTCTACGTAGAGTAAGTGGGGCTGGTGGTCAGTCTGATAGGGCCACGCAAAGGCCCTGTGCAATGCAGCCTTCTGGGTCACTTCCCATGCTGAGCTACCTCTGCAACCAGGCTGACACACCAGCACCTGGAGGGATACAGGCCAGCACTGAGCTGAACCTGCTTTACGGGAGAGGGCAAGCAGCAGGAAAAGGAAAGTGGTCTTCCAGGTTGAAGGAAGCTGATTTTCAGTAGAAAGCTGTCTCACTGCAAAGGGCAGCGGGATACAAAACACTGGAGGGTGAGGAAACAAAGCTGTCTCAAGGGAACAGCCTCCTCACCCCAACATGAGGGAAACTCCCCTAGCCAGCTCTGAAATGAATACTTTGTCACCTTATTCTTACAGCTGTAGTTCCTCTTGCCTTCAAGACAGACCACACACGAGCAGCAGCACTGTCCACAAACACTCCTGTACGTGTTGTCAAGAAGGATTATCAGTGGTCCCTGTGGCAAGGAACAGCCACAGGCAAGAGGAGACCCCTGGAAGCAGGGCTTTTCAGGAAACATCAGCCCAGGAGAACAAAGACTGTCCTTGCCCTGCACAGCTTCACTATCTGTCCGATTTCCTACATGTCCCTCAATAGATACACATTAGGATAAGGAAGGGGTTAAAAAGACTGTGTGGGGGGTCTGACTAGAAAAGCCCACCAGAGAAGCAACAGCCTACCAGAAGGCTCTGATAGCCTAGGCTGACGCTACAAGGATTGGATGCCTGTGGCTTTAGGACACAAAACAAGAGGGAAAGTGGATTTAAGAAGCACCCCAATATGGGCCACCAACTGCTACAGCAAGAGTGCTGTTTTGTGAGAAGAGGCAGCACTATGTCACTTACATTCATTGTCCCGTTTATCTCCGCCACTGATTCATCATCCGTTGGGAACTGGTAGATCTGAACCCCGTTACTAACCAGTTCACTTGTGATTTTAATTTTAAATTTGGTCAGCTCACTCTTGGAAATGGCATCAGATTTGGCAATGATGGGAATGATGTTCACCTAGAAAAGAACAGAGTGGTAAGAAGTCCTCAGCTTTGCTCCAGGCTGCTTTTCCAAGTCTGCAACACAACTTACAAAAACTGAGAAGTGCTCCATAAGCATACAGGATTTACCTGCCAACCCAGTCATCTCCCCTGGTGTAAGGGCTATTCAAGGAGGGGAGATGTGCTCTGGAAAAGCAGCACACGGTGAACCTGCCCAGTAAGACTTAAACAAGCCTACCTTGCTGTCAAGCTTCTTCATTGTTACCAAGTCCAGGGATTTCAGTGAGTGGCCTGTTGGAGCAATGAAGTACAAGCAAGCATGTATCCGGGTGTCATGGTAGTTGTGCAAGACCCTTCTTATCTTCAGTTCTTCTTGCAAGTAGGCTTCAAACTGAGCATCGATGAATTCAACGATGGGCTTATAGCTTTGATGAAAGGAAAAAAGAAAAGACTATACATCTCACAGTCAAAGAGGTAAAGAGACAGTGCTCCACTGCTTGCTTTCAAGAAACAAGCTACTGGTTAGATTTCACTTCCCAAGACCAACTGTCTCAATCTCCCTTCCTCCCCACCAGTAAGGAATTTTAAAGCTGCACAAGGAAATGTGGTCCTACGGCAGATGCTAGCAGCCGGTCTGACAAAACACAGTACTGGAAATTCAGCAGAGGACAGGAGACACACCACGGACTCTCATGCTTTTGAAATGTAAGCGTGCAAGGCCATCAAAAATACAGAGCCTGTCACAATGTAAAGGGCATCAGTGCATCTCAGAACTAAAGATAAAACGTAACAGTCTCACAACAAAGCATATCCCATCCGCACACCCTTTAACCACCATGCTTTAGCCACGCTGGGTCGTGAGATGCCACACACTTCCCCAAGGTATCTCAGTGCACATTTATCGTGCTTCCTTTGCAACATGGAAGAGCCCTGCCAGAAGTGGCTGTTAAGCCAAGTGGTTTGCTTGGCAGCTTGTGGTCAGCACAGCACAAGGAAACGAGCACAGATGCCCTGGAACTCTCCACTGTTCCCTTCAGATGAATTTGGGCAGAAGGCTGTCAGCAGGGCAGATATTGATCTGACAGCATGAGAAAAGATGCTTTAATAGCTGGAGCACTGCTGATACACCATAGCCTCTGCCTGCTCTTCTACCCATCCCATCCCAAGTAGATGACAAGGACAATCCATAAGAAGGAAGGAGGAAAACTTCACAGTGCAGCCTGACCCAACCAGGGCATAGGGAGAGACCCTGCATGAGAAAATCAGGTCACGGTACAGCCTCTTTCCCCTTTCACTCACCTGTCCTCTTTGTTGATCTGGTCACCAAAGCCCACTGTGCTCACAATAGTCAGTTTGAGGTTGACATTGCTCTCCTGCAGGTCGTAGGTACTGGATTTCAGCTGGACCCCAGGCTGTGAGTGAGATGCTGGGTCACCTTCAAACTTGGTGTTGAAAAGTGTGTCCATGAGGGTGGACTTGCCAAGGCCAGTTTCCCCTATTTGAGAAAAAGAGCGCTGAACTGTTCGGTTGAATATTAACACGGCCTGGCCTTTCAGCTTCCAAACATTAACAGGTAAAACTGTAGCAGTTGAAAGCAGATCTCATGCTCCAAAAGGATCATCTGGCAAACAGAAATCTGTGTACAATGAGAGGTCTGTATTCCAGGCAAATTACATTTCACAGTCTAATGGCCATTAAGATCGTTAGAAAATAGAGATGAAAAGGGAGAGGTGAAAAGGCAAAGGGGAAAGCATCATTCAGATCCTGCATAAATGCATAATCACACTACAGAAGATGCTGTTTTCATTAAAAAGTAGGGCTTATTGCCATTTCCAAACAGAGATGTTCCAGATCAATGTCTCTAACAAGCAGCCACTGAAATAGCCTCCTCCTGTGCAGAAGCAATGAGAGCTGGTTCTGGTCCTCCAGCCAGCTGGGCAGTTGGTTTCTTGTACTCACAGCAGATTAAGTGGGGATCAGCAATCTAGACTGGGAGGGGACATTTTCTGTCCTATCTGGTTTCCATACCTTAGGAGCTACACACTATACAACATTCCAAAATCTGCTTCCAAAAGCTCTGCAGCACTGAGCTGTTATTTGGGTTCCATCTATCAACAGGGAACTATTTCCTTGTCTGTAAGGAAGAGACAAATCCCAGTCTTAAATTTGTTTTAGATACATCCCCGAAAGAACAAAACACAACCCTCCGTGTACTCATTCCACAGGGCAGCCTCCCTTACCATGCTCTGACATGGGGGCCAGCTTTCTGAGCTCCAAGGATCTGTCTTTGTGAGCAGCCTGGCTTGCTGCCCTGGGAGGGGTGCTCTGTTTGGGGAAAACAGGGATTTCTGAGCAGCCCAGCTGGCTTTTGCTGGAACTTCAGGACAAGCAAGTGAAGGCTGCTCCTCCAGCCCACTACAGGACCCCAGGGAGCCTGTGTCTGGCTGAAGCAGCCTTCCCCTCCCACCCCAAGCCCTCAGCTCCCAACCAAGACAACTTCATCATTTTCCTACTTTGCTCTGAAGAGCTTCTTATTTAGGTAGGTTTACAGCTCTGCCACAGATCCAAACTTGCATGAAATGCCCAATTCAACAAGGGGAAACTCCTCTCCCCCCCCCTCCCCTGTTCAAATGGCAAAGCCTCACCCCTGCAAGCAGGCAAATTCCTCTCTCTTGGCCTCAGAAGAGATTTTTCTTACTCAAGGCTGAAGTACACGACAGACAGAGCAGGGAAAACATCCACTGCTCTGGGAACTGAGCGGCCTCTGATTGCCATGGTCATATATCAGGTATCTTTCTAGAGGCAGCAAGATTCATTAACGTTTGAAAGTCAATGCACACCTTGAGCTATGCTGCACCACCAAATAATGGCAGTTACAGCCAGAAGAGGCACAAGCCCAGTTGCTTTGCACCAATCTTGTTTGCAAAAAGGAAGAGGGAGTCAGCACCAGGAGCTGGAAATGCTGCAATCCCTTGTGCTGTCAATGCATCACCCAATTTTACAGCACCACAGAGAGCACCAGCACAAGGGACCCAGCAAAGCACAAGGTTATCTCTGTCACTGGAAGAATGAGCTGGACCAGTCAGAAGACTCATGGCTGATCACATCAAACTCTTCATTGACTTGGAATCTCATGCTCTGGGCTTTTGGGGTACCATGTGCCCCAAAGAGGGAGCAGGTCACAAAGCACTGCCCCAGTTTGAACCGAGAGGTTGAGGGTTAACAGCAGGCAGCCTGCATGACCTGACAGGCCCTTCTCAGGGATGCCAGGAAAAAGCAGTGTAAAAAGAAGGCCAAAATCTAAACAGGTCGAGAAGGCTGCAGTGTTTCCAGAACCCCTGCCAAGGGCTGGGTGGGACAGAGCAGGGAGCTGGCTGCTTGCCTGGGAATGCCAGGAACCCCGATGGGGCATCTCAGGACAGGGAGCTTC
The DNA here is from genome assembly GCA_025447955.1 of Psilopsiagon aurifrons. Lineage (NCBI taxonomy): Eukaryota > Metazoa > Chordata > Aves > Psittaciformes > Psittacidae > Psilopsiagon > Psilopsiagon aurifrons. The sequence goes on along the minus strand of JAOEHY010031657.1, from coordinate 11,756 downwards.
AGTCCTGAGGTGCAGGAGCTTCGCCCTCCCACCAGCCTGCAAAACTTCCTCTTGTGCTGCTGCCCCAAGTTCTCCACCCCACAGCCTGGTGGGCCCCGCAGCGAGCTCAGATCCAGCAGCCTGTGCCTCAGGGCTGCAGGACAGGGGAGCAGCACTGGTGATCAGGGCAGGGAGCTGCTCTCTGCAGAGGATACACTTGGCTGTGTGTGCACACTGGCTTCCGGGCAGACGAAACACCCTGTAAAACACCTCTTGTTTCTGCCTCCCTCCTTTTAGGTGAAAGGGGTTCACACGAGGCCAAGGCTACTGTTTAAATGCATCCTGACCCTGCTAATCGTTGCCAATGTTAAATCAATCTAATGTGTTGTTTCTATCATGAGTGACTTTAACTGTCTGGGGGGACAGGAGAAGTGCATAAGAGATACAGGCAAATTTTTAAGACAGAACATGCCTCTACACTCCATCTCATGCCAGCTACATAGGGTCAGCAACGCAACTTGGAATTCACACACTTGGCGTTTTCCTTGTGGAAGGGGAAGGCATTTTTCCACGGGTGGGAATTGCCTACCTAAGCCCCTACAACTTCATGTTTGAGACACAGAACACCCAGCCACTAACATGGCATCTCAAACACAGGGCCTGCTCACCACAAATGACATTGAGCCAGCAGATACATCCGTCCCCATGCTGTGCAACCCCACTGACACAGCATGGGATGATTAAAGCCTGGCGGGGAAGAAGACTGGAGAAGAGAGGAATAACTGTCTGAGCAACAAGACCGATGATGTTAACACTGACAGAACAACATAAGATGGTAAAAGACTGAAGATGTCGATAAGGTACTTCACTGTGTCAAGTATGACCAGAGCGAGGGAGAGGTGCTATCTGAAGGGCAGAATGACAGAAGGGAGGGTTTCTGAATGTCCTGGGAGTTTCTGCCTCACACAGAGGCAACTTTCTGCTGGCTGGAAGATGTAAATGGTGCCAACTGCTTCTTGCACGGACAGAAGTCCAGATGGAACAGATGGTCTGATGAAAAGGACAAGCAGTCTGTGCGTGTTCCAGCTGACAGCATTGGAATCTTCTCCAAAAAGCAGAAACGATGAATGGGGATTAAGGGAGGCAGAATCACCGTGGAAAAGGCAGTGGTGTATGCAAACCGAGCGAGAGGCATCCCTGGCAGGGAGATTATTTCCTGGTGTCAGCCTTACAGGCACACGTGTGATTAGATCTCAAAACTGTACTTGGGGATTATGCAACTCAGCAGTGGTCTGCTCTCCTGCAGCAGGGCTGACAAACACTGTAGAGAGGACAGGGCAGGGAAAGTGACCTTTAGTGAGAGCTCTGCACCAGGACGCTCTGACAGCTACTGAGAAACTGTCGGAGCCTTTCATCATGAGATGAATTTTTGCTGTTAAGGCTGACGATTTTCAGAGCCATGATAAAAAAATGGCAAGAGACACCACACCAATGAGGCTTTGGACACACATCAACCCCACACCAGTGCCTGGGAGGCACCATGCACTGTTAACACCCAAGAGCCTGCCAGGCTAGAGACACTGTGCTGGCCTCCCCTCACCTCCTCTGAGTCTCCTGAGACATGCTCCCTGCTCCAGTGCACATGCACATGGCGTCTTCAGTGCTCTACAGAAGCAGTTCATCAAATCCCTCATTGACTGAGCAGCAGCATCACTTGAAAAAACACAGCTGGGGCAAGGGCCACTCTGCCGCATCCAGCTACTGAAGGTGAGGCGCTCCCATACCTGTCTTTAACACTGGCCAGTAGCTAAGGTGGAGGAACAGAAGCAGCTGTGCAAACAGCAAATGCTTCTTCCTCTGGGAAGTTCCCAGCTTCCCAATCCAAAACAGCTATCTTTGAGCTGAATGTACTTTCATGGCTTCTTGCTTCCACAGAAATTCTGGCACCCTAAGCACCCCGCAGCAGTAAGCTGAATTATACACTACAAAAGTTGTGCTGCCTTTTTTGTGCCTGGTGATTTAATTTGCTTTCCCCCAGGACATGGTAAGTGCAAAACCAACCAACTGCTCGCTCTCTCCCTACTCTACATCACCCAGGATTTAAGAGGCCCCAGTCATACCTTCTTCAGTCAGTTCTGTATGAGGACAGAGGAGCCCTTGGAGTACTTCCCTGTTCAAAGGCATGGAGCGGCTTTCACGAGAGTGCCCTTTCACATGAGAGCAACACCCGTCCTCCATGAGATTAACAGCTGTAGCTCCAGATATCAAATAATTCAATCTTAAAGGAAATGTATACGCATGCACAGCCCTTTCATGTGAAGAAATGGGAGCTAATCCAATGTAGCAGGTTTGTTGAGACAAGCCCTGAGGCAGCTCAGCCTGATAAGGCCATCTCTCACTGAGAGGGAAAAACAATTCTTTTCATCTGACAGGCGTGCAGAGACACTCCATGACTCACCCATCAGAAGGCAAAGGCTGTGCTGCAGGGGCAAGAGAAGCAACATGGGCTCACAAAAGATGTTGAAGCACCTCAGAGGACTACCTGGCTCCCAGACACCACTGTCCACTGCAAGGGACCAGCAGCAAAGGCTAAGGAGTCCAATGGCTTTTTGGTTGGAGAAACCCTGTTCTCTCCTCACCTGGCTGCACCAGTGACCACAACACCAACCACTGGGCAACTTCCAGGCTGTACAGCTCACCACCCCATGGAAAGCTGCCTGCTGGAGAGCAGACAGCAGCTCTGCATGAAGGGACCTCAGTGAATTCCTCCCTTCCCCAGCCAGTGAGAGCTCTCACACACCGAGGGGAGAAGGCTTGCTCATCTGGAGTGAGGGACCTGACCTCAAGCAGTTGTGGTACAGCCCATGGGAAATGAAAGAGCTGCCTCAAAATAGCCATTTCTCGCTGCACTGAACAGGCTGGTTAGAAATCCCCCTGCAAATGCCCTGAGAGAGGAAGGGAGAAACTCCTGCTTATAATGGTATTGCCAGTATAATGCAACAATCTACCCTGGCCAAAACTGAAAGAGCTTACATGTCAAGCTTTTCTTCCTCTTTCTTTCCCCCATCTCACTGAGAAATACAGTCAGCACAGAAGGTCTCAGCCATTAAATACTTCTCTAGCTTTTGACTGAAAATTTCATGGAAGTTTTAGGAAGAAAATGGCTGTGCTGAGGAAGAAAATATCAAAGAAAACATCCATAACCCCTCACTTCTTATGAAAGGTTTGCTCATTTATTCTATCTTTGGCTCTAGTCTCAAAGGGGAAACAGCTTTTAGCATGAGAAGCGCTAAAAACTGCTCCCCTCTGGACGTGCTGCTAGGAGACATTTCTGAAGCTTTCTTTGGCTCTTCCACAAGGAGCTGGAAGAAATCAGTGGCTCAGATCCAGTGCAAAGTTGTCACTGCGTTTTTTCCCCCCAACAGATGCCACACACAGCTGAAAAATAGGGGGCAATGAAGTGCCTCTCTGTCACGCTTAGCGGCCTTATTATGGGATCAGTTCATCTACTGTCCTGTAGCCTCCAATCGTCACTTGCTCCCTGTTCTCACTTTCACCCCAAACTCCTGCTGTACAAGTAGGACCCAACGGAATAAATGACAGATGGATTCCGGGAGGTTTTATTTCTTTAGGTTGTTTAAGAGTTTAACTTTGTCACCACAAGTTAACAGAGGCACCAGACAACTCTTAACGAGGCATTCTAAAGTCCAGTTCCTCAAATCAAGATTTGTGTATCTTTTTCCAATGAATCTTATTCTTTTTTTCTATAAAGTTTCTTTATTTCAAGGTTGACCATGTCTGTGTTATTACTATTCATAAAAGACTGACATTAATAACTGATGTGCATTGATCTTGGTGAGTCCTCGTTATTCACATCAACAAGCAATCAATGCATTCCATTTCCATTCTGCAAAGAGGAAAGCAGAGGCATTCAGCTCCTCTCCACACATCAAAGCGAATATATACCACAGGAGGCATCCACTGCTACATCTATAACTTGCAGAAAAAAAAACCCAACACAACAGCTCAGTAAGTGCGAAAGGAAGTATTTCAAGACTTCAGTCTTTAGAATGAGAGTTTCACTAGGTCATATCACATTCATGTACTGTGGAAAGCACCCAGCAACTCAGCCTGAAAGTGACCTCCACTTGTCAGCAAAGTTTATCATCTCACAGGAATGCCACTGTCAGGGAAAGTTTTCTTCTCAGCTCCATTTAAGAGGGCTCAGCTCCCCCCTTCTCACTCTACTCCTCCTGTCTCAGACTTAACCCTGTCCTGGGCAAACATCAGGTCCATACCATGAGCTGGATCTGTCTCGGAGGGTACAGACAACCTTTGTGTGGGTCCAGAGCTGACCACCAGCTAAGCCCCACAGCTAAGGTGTCCACAGCTGCAGCTGTCCCCTCTGTCATGCCAGGCACTACTGGGAGCATCTGCAGACAGGGCTTACTCTGAGCAGCCACAGCCACACAATATCTTCCTGCACCCAGATGCAAGGCACCATCATCAGATAAACCAAACTAAATGTCCCTGCTATTAATTTTCTTATCTACCCAACCAAACTGCTGAATCAAAGCCACACAAGATTCTACTTCTGTCGCCCAGGAGTGCCTCAGAGGAGGGACCATTTGGGAAAACCTAACCCTGGGGAAGACCTGCGAGACAGGCAGACGCTGCAGGGACAGACACCAAGTCCTACTACAGCGCCAGGCCGCAGCTGAGACCCAGACCACATGGCAGCTTGGATAACCATCTGACCAGCTAAGGCTTGGCCAGACACCATTTTAATTCAAGTATCCACAGAAGGAGGAGGGAAAAAAAAATAGCTTTTAGTAATTGAAGAGGAGCATGACTGCTATTTTGTTAAAATAATTACAATAATAACTCAATACCTAACCAAACAAAACCTCTGAACAAAGGTCTCTGGCATGAGTACCTATTTTCTTTTGAAAGCATGAAATTCCAACATACTAGGAAAATAAAGATCATAATCAAGGCGTGGGATTTCAGCTATTTTATTTCTATGGTTCACTGCTTGGTAGAAAGCCATACTGCTATAAGCCCAGCAGGGATCTCCCAGGGCACCAGTAAATCTCATTATTGAAAACAGTGCAGTTGGGGAAATTTAAATCCAAGCTACCTTGTTAACAGTCACCTACAAGCTATGTCCAGCTGCAGAGAAGGCCTTTTCAGCAAGAGAACTTCCCAAAAAGGAAATACTCACCCACACACAGGATGTTGAAACAAAACCCATGATTAACTGACTTATTAACCAGCTGGTCAGGCAAACTGTCAAATCCTACATGTCCGGAAAGCGGGACAGTACGACAGCCTTCACCCTGAAACACAATGAAGCAGTTGTGTCATGTTCAAGCAAAATACACTTATCTGTATAAACCCTTAAGACCTCCCAAGTAGAATCAACTGCACAGTCCAAGCAGAGATTTGCACGTACACTGTAAATTGTGTCACTGTGCTTCCCTCTTCTCCAAAACTAATCCAGGCAGCACAAATAGCATGTTTCATTTGGGGCACATTAGAAGATAGCCCCATCAGAAAAACATTAAACTGTGCAACACGGAACACAGCTGCTGAAATAGCGGCAGCAAACATTTGTTTCTTGAGAAATTACATACTCAAGTCTCACACTGAAACCAAAAAGAAACCCCTGTGCAAAGGAATGTATTAATGATACCTCCTCCTATAAACATATTGCAATTCACTTAATGAGAATTGTAACTCTCATGGAATTCACATTCACAGCTGCAATTACAGAATCTAGCTAGAAACAGGAAAACCATACCTACATCTAGGAATTGAACAGCCCAAACACTCTGTCTCTGCAAAGCTCAAGTGCTGTTGCACTGGAACTGCAGAGAATACAGTCTTCAAGCTATCAAATGCAGGGATATTTCCGATATTGTTGCTCAAATGAAAATCTCAGACTGCGAACAGGAGCCTGTCCAAATCTACAAAGTGACCATTAGCACCAGAAAATCGGGGATTGCTGAAGGAAGCTGCATGGGCAGGAGGCCAGCCCACATAAAGCAGCAGGTCTTCTCCAGCTCTGAGTGCTGATATCCAAGTTTCAGAGCCTATCTTTCAAACAAGGAACCAAACACGAAAAAAGCATGCAGCCCCTTCAGAACGGAGCCGGCACAGGAGTTTGGGAACAGCTGTACCCAAACTGCCTGCTTGGGGGCACGGGCTGCCCTTGCACAGGCACTCAAAGGACTTCATGAGAAGCTGCTCCCACACCCTGCTCCTTCCTGCACCCACCACTAACCCCATCCCCCGGCCAGGCATCCCCTTTCTGCCCTGCAGAGCAGAAGAGCCAAGCTCCTGCTCCAGACGTGCTCCACATCCAGCACAGATGTTTGCTTCTGGAGCGGCAGGCAGAAACTTTCACCTGGCCATTGTACAAAGTCCCACCTATGAATGCCAAGGCACTCCGTGCTCCAAACATGCACAGAAGTAGTAACAAACCATATGCAGAGGCTCAATCTTAGAAATGGCATCATGTAACATGGAGGGAAAGTCAGTGCCAGCCCTGTATATTTGTGTGTACTGGGAAGTTCCCCTCCTGCAACCCCCCCAAAACATATTCTGCTTTCTGGAACAAATGTACTTTAGTGCCAAACACAGAAAATTCCCCACTGGCCTTTCAGGAACATCACTGGTTTCCAAGAAATACTACAGCCAAAAGGCAATAGTTTATAGGGTGTAATTTAAACTTACTCTTTCAGAATCATGTTTTCACATATCTTGAAAGTCTGTTTATGGGGACAGACATACTGGTTTTCCTCCTGCTAAAGGCACTGGTATTTTAGGTCAGGGAAACATCCCAAGGACTGCATTTCCTACAGTAGCCTGCCAGAGTATGATTACTTGCCTCATTACTGCTTTCCTGATGAGGGCTTTTTCCCCCATAGAGGCTCCAAATACACTCCAATCATTAACCATACTTACCACTCTGTGATGTGTAAATGTTTTCCCTTAGCCATATTTTGTGTATCAGTCTGACTCTTCCTGCCAAGATGTTCACCAAATCTGGTGCTTTATTAATTCCTGAGCACCATGCCCCCAAACAACATGTTCATCAGGAAGGTGCTCAAGTTCCCTGGCAGGTTCTGGTTTTGCCTTCTGAGGATGCAGCTCCAATAGTTCACAAATAAACAGCTAAAGCAGCAGAAAGGGAGACTGGCAAGCATGCAGATCTTGTGATGATACAACCTCTCCCAAACTGCTTTCATCAAAACAAAAACACAGCGCATGGCAGTGTTTGATCTGCAGCAACAGCACCAAGGCCCAGGTGAAGAACAGATGGGTGGCCAGAGTCCACAAAGGCATGAGACAGAACCACAGGCAGAACGGGAAGGAGAAATATCAAGTGTATTTTAAATACTCATCCATAAAACTGCACCATTGGAAGAATGAACACTACTCTCCCCAGGAAGTGTGGGCAGGAGTGTAGGCTCTCATTAAGAACAAATCTTTTCCTCATCCCTAAATATAAGTGCGATCCAGATGGAACAAAATAAATGGTAGAAGTTAAAGTCATTCTCAGCTGAGAGGAGGCATTTACCGTCACACAGAATTCAGCCTGCAAGTAATTTCCTGTAGGCTCTTTTTCTAGTCACCTGTGGTTTTATAATGCAGTTAAACCACCGTTCACGTCTGCTACAGGCCAGGAAACAAGTACTGCAAAATCTGATCTCCAGCCACAGCAGCTGAGCCATCATGTTACATACGCAGCCAGGAGGTAATACTCTGCTCCTCTGGCTAAAAACCCAAAGCTGCTTGGCCAAGGCATCACGAGATTAAATGCAGTGTGGAAAAATAAGAATTAATGTCTTAAGATCAGACTAGTTTTGACATATATCAGAAAGCTGTCAGCAATTACCAAACCTGCAGAGAGAAAAGAAACATTTTCTATCTGATCCGCCAAGAAACAGTGCAAGTCACCAGTCTTCATGCACCAAGTGGTGTCAGTATCCAGAACACTGCTATATATAAACAGCATCGCCAAAAACAACATATGAACCCAGCAATTAGTCATCCTGTCTGTGCATTAAATGTGGATTTGGATCACCTTGTTCAAAACTGAAGGAGAATATGTCAAGTTTATAAGCTTTTCGCTGATAAAGTGCTCAAGAGGGATCTTCATTATTTATCTTCAACAACAATCTTTCAGGTCAAATGCAAAACATATAAAGAGGTACCAACAAGGTGAGCAAGGCTGAACTATTGTATGTGTGAAGGCTTTTCCCAGGAGCAGCAGTGAGCACTGGATGGCCGAGAGTCCTTTCAAACTCTTCATTTTAAAGTTAGCATCCCCTTGGAACTAAGACAAAGACAGGATCTCTGGGAAGCCAATGTGCACACTGGCACCACACCAAGACACCAGATGCCTTTTTATTTCCCCCATATACACAGAGTGACCCCCCACACACCTCCAGGATAGAATGGGCTGTTGTTGCTTGAGAGGAAGCAAAATGTGTTTACCACAAACAAGATTAGAAGGACAAAAAGAGCAGCATGCTCTCTTGCTGCATTACCAGGCAGCGCTTTTGCAGAGTGAAAATAAGGAGCATGCTCTTGAAGAGGTTACTTTATTTTTTATCTGTCTTTGGAGGCTTTACACACCTTTAGTTAGGGGTTCTCCAGGCCAAAGAAACCATTGCTGCCACTCTAATTCTTAGAGAGATCTCATCAGAAATATAGGGAAAATACAAAGATGTTATAATAAATTACTCCAAGCCTGAAAGCACTACACATTAAATATTACTTTACATAAAATGGGCCAGATTAAGACTCCAGGAGTTTGAATCATTCCAGGGTCCTTGGGATGAAAAAAACCCACCATTAGAGGAAAATCCTGCTGAATGTGAGTCTCTGCTTTGATCTGCTTTACACAAGCAAGTACAGCACTGTCACCTGCTGATGTCCTCGGAGCACTAAGAGGCCGCTACCACAGAGCTTCCTTCCCAAGACATGCAATGGTGCTGCTCATTGCAAATCTCAACACTCCACATTCAGAACAGTTTCTGGTGGTCTGGACTAAGGGAACAAGGAGGAAGACATCATGTCAAAGGAAAAGCCTCCACTTTGTGATATTCAGGCAGAGCACAGCAAATAAAGAATGCTACAACTCTGAAGCAAAGGGACCCAGCATCCAAATGAACCTGCACAAGAAAACGCTCCTGAAGACTGCAGTCCAATACTTCTGCATACAACTGGAAAGAGCATTTCTGTTTAGGAGACTGACAGCTGACATTTGGTACTTCTACAGTTTCCTACCTCTACCCAGATAAGAATCACTTCAAAGGCTGAGGCCTTAGAGACTCCCTTCTGAGGATTTCTAAATGGCTGCAACAAACACAACAGCACCATCCCCCAATGAAAACAAATCAAGCAACACTCATGGGGCTCCATCACCACTGACCATGCTCCCAGCTGCCACTCCCTCCCCTCTGCCACCCCAAAAGCTGAGACACAGGGGGTTAAGCCCTATGCCTCAGACAACTCTTGCACAGGAAGTGAAATGTCAAATCCCAAAGCAAGGCAGAACCTGATTTGGTTTTTTTATAGACCATCCAATATCATATTATTATATTGGCCACTATACAATGTAGAGATAACACTATGTTTAGATTGGATATAGGGAAGAGGTTCTTTGCTGTGGGGGTGGTGAGGCACTGGAATGGGCTGCCCAGGGAGGTTGTGAATGCTCCACCCCTGGCAGGCTCAGGGCCAGGTTGGACGGAGCCTTGGGTGACATGGTTCAGCGTGAGGTGTCCCTGCCCATGGCAGGGGGGTTGGAACCGGATGATCTTAAGGTCCTTTCCAACCCGAACTATCCTATGTTTCAATGATTCTATGAATTCAGGCTTCCACATTATCTTTAAGCCAGAACACCACCAGATCCCTTCTCACGCTCTCGGTGTTATGGCATCCACTTCCCCAGACTGCATTTGGCTCTGATTAAACAGCAAATTAGAGCAACACTTGTGCCAATTACTTCTCACTTGTACAAGTGTGTAATTCTCTTATGCAATGACAGAATTATCCAGCAGACAGTACAAACATCCTCCATGAGATAAATGCAAAGAAGGAATGTAAAGTGTAGAGAAAGACTTTGTTCTCCTTGCTCGGCTGATAACAAATCGTCAGGGTGCATATAAAAGAATGGAAAAGTGGGAGAGAAATATTTTTGCATCAGCCACCACGGAAAGTAAGAAGCATCTCACCAAAGCTCCTGACACTGACCACCCTCTTCAGGCACATTCCATCATTCACACATTCAACATTCACAAAAGGTCAAGTGCTTCCAAAATCGCAAATTCTGACAGCTCTTGAGATTCTATTTCTTTATGCCCCTGCGAGCTCCACGCTGTCTGGATACGCTCCCAGGAGAAGTCTGCTCCAGCAATTAAAATATCAGATTTTTCAGACCTGTACTACAGAGATTCAGAGACAGTGGGCTGTGAGTCAGTCCTCTGCACCCATGGGGAGTGCTTGAACCCTGCACCCTCCATGCCAGCAGAGGACAGGAGAAGGGCCTCAGCCTGGTGGTGATAGAAGCGCTCCAGGAGGGGGCTTCACCAACCTGACCTGCGGGTTAGACCAGCGGGTTGCCAGGACAGGGGCAGCATGGTGACCCCAACATCCCCCCATACCCAGCCCCAGCTCTCACATTTAACTGCACTGGTGGCTCTTATACCTGCTCTGTGCTCCAGGAACCACAGCCACAACTGGATGCCCAAGACCTGGGCTGACAGGCTGTCTGCCTGCACAAAGACACTTTCAATCTGCAGCATGCTAATTTCATGTCCAGCTCATAGCCAACTTTCCCTTTTGCCTCTGAAGAGGCTGTGCTATATCATAATCCATTCCAGGCCATGAGCAGACATCTGAAACTCCTGTACATTATCTTAGGAAAGCCTAATGCTCAATTTCTTTAAAAGACAAGGGAGCAAGTGAGTCACTTCACATACCCTGGCAGTCACATACAAGGCAACGGGTAATGCCAGGAGGAAATAACATCACAAACTGGCAAGGAATGGCTACAGCTACCCGTTCAACAAGACTGGGTCCATGCTAAAATGTACTCCTTTGAAGACGGAACAGCAAGCATTCATCTCAAGCATTATTTGTGTACTAACACATGGACACCAAAGCTGGAAGCCCATCAAAACAGGACCAATGCTTCCAAATGCAAAACTGATAGAGATTCCTCCTTAGCATTACTCTAACAGAGGTGGCTCAACTCCCTCTGCTCCTCTTCTGGATAATTCTCTGCAGCACACAGCAAGCTTTGTGCCATGCTGGAAGGCTGGCGAGCATCAGCAGGGGAAGGAGCGGCTGTGGGCAGCAGGGATGACACCGCAGGGGGACCCCTGGGGACACGGCGCAGCGAGGATGCGGCGCCAAGGTACAGTGAGAGGTCCAACAGCTCCTCCACAGCGCACGGTGCTGTGGATGGATGTCCTTCCCCGCACCACGCACTGACAGGCAGAGATGACAGTTTCTCTGGGAGGAGAACAGCATCCCTAGAGAAACAGGGATGCCAAGGGACGCAGCGCCCACTGCCACCCTCTGGCCCGGCAAGCGGCCTCCAGGATGATGGATTCAAAGGACTCTGTGGTGGGAGTGCAAAGAGTGAGAGCAATGCAGGTGGCAGCATTGCAAAGTGTACCTTCTGCAGAAGAGGTCCAGCAGCATCTTGCACAACTGGCTCTTTTTGTGTGTGGGCAGAGGCCAAGCGTGCGTGCTCT
>JAOEHY010031656.1:0-41537 GCA_025447955.1 Psilopsiagon aurifrons | reverse complement strand
AAGGAAAGGAAAGGAAAGGAAAGGAAAGGAAAGGAAAGGAAAGGAAAGGAAAGGAAAGGAAAGGAAAGGAAAGGAATGCTGAGGAGCTGCGGAAGAGAAGGAGGAGCCTGAGGCAAAATTTATTTCTGTCAACTGGTGGTCTATTTCCCTGATACCATTTCCTTGTATACAGATAAGGAGTTATCTTAAATGACCATGTCTTTTTCAATTTGTACTTAACAGTCAGTCCCATTTTCCTTATATGATACTATCACAGCAGGATGAAAAATGCATTACAATAATCCCCGAGGATCTTCATATATCAATATCAAATGGTCTGAAATGGACCCGTTATAAAAACCAGCCTTTCAAGTCAGAAAAAACTTCAATAAAAAAAGCAAATTTCAGGGCCTGCAGAATGCTCCAAACCCAAACGCTCTGGCACAGGGAGCAACGGGGCTGGAATGTGTAATGAAACCAAACCTGCAGCATCCAGACAGAAATGCTCTGACCAGTGGTCCCTCTGCTCAGCATCTGCTGCTCCCTGGGGGATGCTGACCCGGGGCTGGAGGCACGCAGAAGCAGCCACATTTGGTTGAGCCGCTGACTCCAGCACCAGGGATTTAGTGCTGGGAATTTTCTCCCCATCCCGGAGAAGCTGGAGCAGTGGCAGTCGGGAAGGGGAACAGGTTGAAGTGCAGAGCACCTCAGTCCAGCCCCGCCAATAGGCTCTGATCTAGACAGGGGCAGAGGGAACCCGCCTCCGGGGGTCAGAGCAGGATACTCCTCCGGGACAACACCCATGGCTACAGCTCAGGCTCCAGCTGGGTTCAGCCCTGGCTCACTTGCTAACACTGGCAGCAAGAGGAGGCAGAGCAGCCTGCAGTTGCTGGGAGGCCAAGAGGCTCTCTCCATTCAGCACGTGTTTGCAATAAGCACACACACCACATTATCACACCACTTTATTCTGCCATAACTATCAGGAGACATTTCCTTTCTCACTATCACACCTATTGGGGATTTGTCATCCAAATTAGAGCTAAAGGTACAAAAATACCTGAGCAGGTCCTAATCAGAAGAAGCTGTTTCTGTTGTGAGTTACTGGCCCACCACAAGCCAGGAAGGGGGAAAAAAAGGAAGGAAAAGAAGAGAGAAGAGGCTGGGAAGGAGCTGTGCAGCAGCAGAGCAGCCTGTGCCCAGCGTGGCTCCGAGGCATGTCCCAGACACAGCCAGCGCTGCCGGCTGCTGCCACAGGAGATGCAGAGACACCTCTCACCAAGGGGAGATCCACAGCTCCAGGCCCCAACACCACAAACTTGGAGCACCTTGAAAAGCTGGCAGGGCCCACGAGGTGCCAAGTGCAGTGCTGGGGCCAGCACTTGCCACTGCCATGTCCCCTGCTAAGTCCTTGGGGCTGACCCCATGAACTCCAGCACCACCATGGCACAGGTGCCGGTCCCCAGCATTGAGACACTGCAGTCCCAGAGCAGAGCCCTCAAGGACCAGGAGGAACCGATGGAGCTGGGCACAAAGGGGATGGGGAATCCTGTTTTAAAATAACACCCCTAAAGGAGCTGGAGCTCAGCAGCACTTTGCCCAGAATTCAGGAATTCTCTTCCTTTCCTGCTGTTTTCCCCCTCTTGCCCATCACCTCTCCCATGCAGGGCTCAGGGGCTGCAGGGCTCACACACACCAGCTCCACCAGCTTTGCCCATTGCAGCGCTCAACCTGTGCTCTGGCTCCCAGCACTGCCTCTCCATATGGCTGCAGGATGCTCTGTGCCACTTTTAAAGCTTCCATCCCTCCAGGAAGGTGAAGCCACCATGAAGGAGGAGTGTAATGACCACTCAGAAAAGCCTCAGCCTTGCTGCCCACAGCACAGTCCACAGAGAAGGGAAGCTTCGTGCCAAGCGGTGCTGCGCTTCACCCAGCTGCCTGTGTTGCAGCATCCCTCCCGCCCTGAGCTGACAGGGGTCCTGGAGGAGAGTGTGCCAAAGACGTGTCAGCAGCCGGAGTCCTGGCACACGGCTGGGAGGAGGCCGCCAGCTTTAAGTGAATTTCATGAGAAGTGCATTGGGCTACTTATCATTTTAAATGAGACCCACGTCTAACATGAGAGACACAGGAGGACGTAAGTAATGTCAGAACAGAGCCCTTTATTAATTAATAAACAGGAGTGCAAGCTAAGAGCTTTACATCTACCACTGCTAAATGCACACTTAAAAGCCCTATAATAACCTGTGTTCATAATATATTCCAAGCGCCCTGCCTGGCTCTGAAGTGTATGTGATATGACACCATCTACCTGCTGCAGCATGCAATTAAAATTAAGCAGCAGTTCAGGCAGTGATGGATACGGAGCGAAACGCTGCACAGGAATATCAGCTGGCAGATCCACATCATTGGCACGGCATCCACAGTGCCAGAGTCAGACTGGCGTGTGTGTGGTCATCCCACATCCCAGTTTTGAAGGGGCTTCTGAGAGGCTGCTCCTGACTGATCCTGCAGTACAGCACCTACCAGATCCTTTTGTGAAACAACAGCAAGGGCTCCGTAAACCATTTCAAACCAAGGCACATGGCGATGCCTTCAGTTGTCCGCTGCCATCACACGGAGCGCACCACGGTCATTACACACAAACTCACACGCTCTCAGCCACCAGGCACAGTTACCACCAGTGAACATGCAAAGCAGGTATCAGCAGGCACATGTGGATGCTCCTCATCTGCATAGGCAAATACTCACTTTGCATGCAAAACGTGATTTACAGAAAATGGACATCTAAATCGAAGTCGCAGTGCATGGACTAGCACTGGCAGCGGTAATGGCTCTGCCACTGCTGCAGACAATATTGACATATGGGCTAAATCATGATGAGTGCTGTTGATGAAAAGTGCTGTAGAATGGCCAGGCATTATTACTGGTTTTACAGCGAGGGCATTCATTAGCATTAAGTCATTTTCAAATGACACCTTTGGAGCAGGTCAGTGCTATAAACTCCTCTGCACTGCCCTCCCCCGCGCCGCAGGAATAGGCAGCCAGCCTGGCACCACAGAGAAGAGGCTGCTGCGTATCGGGAATGCCATCCCTTTCCTTTCTTTTTAGAGAACAGCTGATTCCCAACAAGGTCACCTTGTGAAGACCAATGCCAAGGATACCTTTGAAGAGGATTATGAGAACAGTATCATAGAATCTTAGAATCCCAGACTGGTTTGTGTTGGAAGGGACCAACATCCAGTTCCGACCCCCTGCCATGGAGAGGGATACCTTCCACCAGAGCAGGCTGTTCCACAAGACCACTTGGAAACTCCATACCCGAGCCAAGTCCAGCCTGTGCTCCTGGAAGGCAGCTCCATACATCCCACACCTCCACCATGAGGCTTTCCTGCCTTCTCAGACCTCATTGCGCACTTAACCCCTTGGCAGCCTGCTGAACACGCACTCCGGTGCTCTGCTGCACACAAAGAAGTCATTCTGGGGAATCCTGGCTCTCGGCATGACTGAGGTTTACAGCAAAAAGTGATCCCATTTTCAGGCAGATTTCCACTAATGAGCAAAGACTTGAGGACCATATGCTCTCTACAGCCTCTCCTGCTTGCTGCTAGTTCCTTCCACTTTCTTCTCCATAATGGGGAAGAGACATGATATATTTCTGTGCTCTTTCAGTATTATATTAGGACTGTTAAGCTTACCCACGTTAAATCAAAGAAATTAAAAATAACAGCAGGATATCAAACTTAATTATTTCTTTAAGACCGTGCTGTAGAGCTTGATGGGGCAGCCCATGCACGATGGAGAACAGCGATCCCTTCCCTCCGGCTGCACAGCATTAGAACAGAACACGGGGAACAGGGGAGAGAGGAACTCAGGATGCTTTCTATATGGAATATCACACAATTATTCACAAATACAAATGAACAGAAACACAGAACAGCATTTCTGTACAGCTGTGTGCACAGAAACACATGCATCCTCTTGCCGAACTTCCTGAGATACTGGAGTCTCTGCATCCCCTAGGAAAACAGAGAACCACTCTCTCCTTTAGTGCATCTGATCCTGTCTCTTGTATCTCAGGACAAGCAACTCTTGAAAGCTCTGCAAAGCTGGAAAAACTTCTTTATCCATGGCAACCTCCTAAGTAATGTATTGGAGAACCGGAGAGGCCTTTTATCTTACCTCATGGATACAACAGCACAGAGGTACAATTTGCATTCCTCTCTCTTTGGCTGGGTATTATTATTCCTTTTCTAGATTATATTTAGAAAGCATGTGTTGGCAGCGCACTGGAATGCTTGTTTCAAAGCTTTAATAACAAGGCAACAGGAAATATTTCTTTGAAAAGGAACCGGGGTGTTTGTGTGAAATCCTGGGATTGAGGAAATGCAGCAGTCAAAACCCAGCACGGTGCATTTATACATAAACCATGCGAGGAGTGGGTACTGCAGGGCACACAGCACCTGGGGGTCACACCAACACACGCGACCCTGTGTTTGTGGTTCTGTTTCCCTGCATCTCCAGCTGAGCAGAGCACCCGAGTATTCAAAGTGAAGAGAGAAGCTGTGGCTGCCCCATCCCTGGCAGTGCTCAAGGCCAGGCTGGACACAGAGGCTTGGAGCGGAGCACCCTGCTCCAGTGGAAGGGGTCCCTGCCCGGGGCAGGGGTTGGGACTGACGGAGCTACAAGGTCCCTTCCAACCCAAACCACGCTGGGATTCTATGACACGGGGTTTACAAACACCAGCGTGGTGCGAGGGTCAGAGCCGGTCCCTGGGACACAGGCTGGATCGCAGCCGGCAGCAACGGCTTTACAAAAGGAAGAGAAGCAGATTCATAACAAAGTTTGAAATAGATCTTATGGTTTGTACAGCTGCTAAAGGCAAACAAAAAGTCAGAGAAACGCTCGCATGCAGCATGACACACTTGGGTTTATATGATAATAAAAGCATGATGTGACATTAATTCTTCACTTTCTGCAGAAAATCCCTTTGCAAAGCTCCTTAGTCACCAGCCGGGTTTGATGTGCAGAGCAGGCAGGCTTCACACAGAAAGGGTTAAAAGAAAATGTTATACTAAAAGAAATCTTTCTACAAGTACAAAAAAGCAAAATGATTGTAAATTCCACCAGGGGAATTCTGCCATGAATATGCTTCACCTTTCGCAGAATCTCCCACCCTGCCTCAGAGGATAACTGACCTTTGGAGGAAAATAATGAAAAGAAGAAATTCCTTGGAGAAAATAATGTGGCCAGGCCTCAGTAATGAGATCTGCTCCCTTTATGTTGCTATGACAACCACAGTCATTTCATAATACAAAATACATGAATGGGGAAGAGGGCCATCTCCCCTCACCCAGCCGGCGCCTCAGCACCCTCTAGCCCTCGCTCACTTCTTGCAGGACAGCAGCGTTTGGTTTGATTCGTGCTCTGCTTCACTTCACTTTAATGCACATATAAGCAAGAAAGGCCCCTCCTTTAACATCCTAATCAACCGTTCCTCAGCCTGGTCCTGGGGCTGCAGAGGGTGCTCCAGCCATGGTATCCAGCGAGGTGCGCCAGGCATGTACCCTGCTTCTTCCCACAGCCAGCTGGAATCTTGGAGATGTCCTTGGAAAGAGTCTCCTCCTCTTGACTTAACCTGCAGGATTCCCACCTGGCTGAGCAGTCGTACCCTGTCCCAGGCACATCTTCTGCAGCTGAGCTGCATCCTTGTGCAGATGCTTATGGCACTGCAACATCTGTAACACCCCAGCCCCATTTTCATGACCTTGACTCTTGGTGTCCCCCCCCACCTCCCCACTGCCTTCCTGCACAGTGCCCATCAAGGCAGAGCACCACAACTGAGCCTTCCAAAGCCTCAGTGATGGGCGGCAGCAGCTCCGTCAGCGGAAACCCATCAGCAATGCACACCCAGAGGATATGTGCCACAGCGGGAGCCGCAGTCGTCTCACTCCTCTCCTCCCCATCCTACAGCTTCAGTTTTTTTCCACAGCTCAGCTAGGGTCCCATATCTGTGTGTGGCTGCCTTTGCCCCTCTTGCCTGCGCTGGCACGGTAGCTGGAAGAGGGAAGGAAGGCAGGGTTTAGGCAGTAATGGCTGTGTAAGTCATGAAGCACCATCCAAAGATCTGAAAGGAGAGGCCTGGGCTTAGCCCAGAGTCTGGATGTCGGGGACAGAGGGTGTTTATTTCCTGGATGCACTTCCCAAGTGACTGACTTCCCCGAGAAACCCTGAGGCTGCTGTTGGGACTCCTGGGCTGTGGCACAGCCCCAGCCAAGGGCCACTTCCCCACAGTGGTAGCTTAAATTACACCTCATTTTGTGTGCTCTCAGGGAGGGGAGCGTTTCAATCACAGCACAACCAGCTCTGTGTTGCAGACACAAAGGCAGTTCCTCAGTACCTCTCAGCCATGCAGAGGAAGGGGTTTTACTCCTGCGGCTCAGCTCAGCCATCAGCAAAGTCGGAAGGTTCGTAGGAGAGCCTCAGTGTACATCCCAGGCTTTTCCAGAGGAAGGTACACTTACTCCTTGGCGTACTGGGCTCCCCAGCTCGCCTGGAGCCACTTCTCTGTGTGAGCATGATGATGACTGCTAGGACTAAAGCCCCAGCATCAGACCAGGGGATGGAAATGGAGAAGCCAAGGGGGAACAAAGTATGGTCTTTCAGTTAATCCAGAGCTTCGGAGCGTTTCCTGTTTCCCAGGTGGTCTGCTGGGAGAGGACTGAGCTCGCCTGCGGAGTCAGCAGAACTGCCAGGAAACTGGGAGAGTGCTGGGAAAAAACGGAAAACTGAGGCTTGCAAATGAAGAAAACAGCCAGGAATCCAAGGGAAAGCAAGAGGGTGGAGAGCAAGGAGGCCAAGAGCCCAGGAGAGCAAGAAGCTCCAGTCCATGCTTCCATATACCTCGAGCAGGTAGCAGCATGGAGCAGGGCGCTGGAACTATCTGATGGGATGGGCCCATGAGGATGACAAACGGGACAGGGTTGCTTTCATCTCCCTCTCTGCCATGCTTTCACGGCGACATTTCCCAAAGGGCAGAGGTTAGCAGGAACGGATGAAAAGCTGGAGGGAAACCGAGCCATAGGCAGCAAACCCCAGACTGCCGAATCCAATGGTTGCTCTCCAGCTCTTTCCAGGATGGTGACATTCCCAGGACAGGTTTTTGGGTCAATACTGCTGAGGGTGGAAGTTGAGGCAGGCTCTGCCTCTTTTCCAGCATCTGCAGCAGGCAGCACCATTACCCAGATCCCTGAACCTCGTTTTTCCATCCAGAACACTTCCACTTGCCTCTGGTGACTGAATCTGGGGAATTTGCATGTGGCAGCAAGATCTGCCTTATATCAAATACCAATGCAGAGGCTAATTTAAATTCTCTTTATGCAAATGTTCAGTAGTATGGAACAGTAATAAATCTGGGAAACCACTGGAAAGATGTTTAAGAGGACATACAAATTCCAGTCACACATCAGCAATTAGGAATCCCAGGAAGGAGAAAGCACCTGTCTTGGCCTTTAGTGAATATTATTCTCAATTAGAATATTCATCATATACACAAGACAATTCCTTCATTCAAACTTCCATAGACAAGTTCAAATTACATCATATCTGCAAAACAGAGAGATGGAAGTTATCATAACCTGTCTCTGAATAAAGCATTATTGAAACTATAAATGGTCCTGTCTGAAGCTTGCTGAAGTGCAGAAGCCTGACAGATGCTGCACAGAAATACGACTGGCTGGATGATGTCTTCTGAAACAGCTTGCAGGAAAATGATCCCATTATGACTGAGGCTTTCTGAGCAGCCACCATGAACACCCAGAGGCTCTGCTGCAGGGAGGGCCGTGCACAGCACAGCAAGGGAGGAGATGCTGGAGATGCTGCTGGCGTGGGGAGTGTGGTCCTACCTGGGAGGCTGCCCAGGCTCAGCTCCCTGGCTCAGGTGAGCCAACAGCTGGGCAGCCACAAGCTCCCGCTGGCTGGAAGCGAGAACGGGAGCTTCCCCTGGTGCTGCTCACTGCGAGAAGCTGTGCTCGAGTACGTGCCTCTGCACGTGCAGCTCCTGAACTCGGAGGTTACTCTTTGCCTGGGGCTACCCCAGTGCGCACACAGGGAGCAGAGCTGCGGCTCAGAACCGCTCCTGCCCATCCCTCCCAGTGGTGCCAGTCACACTGCCAGGTGTTTTCTAATAACAGATCAGACATTTAGGGCCAGAGGGATCCTCATGCTCATCTGGCCTGTGTTAAGCCAGAGATCAGACCTGAGGGCTCTTCTGTGTTGGTTCCTGATACAAATCCCATGTCTGTGCTTGAAGTTTCAACAGGCCTCCTCTGTGATAAGGGCTCTGCTCCCCAGGAAGAGACCTGGAGACTCCTCACCTGCCCCTGCACGCCTCTTCCCGAATGATCCAGCGAGACAGAGCTGCTGCATCTCCCTTGTCACACGCATCTGCTGCAGCCTCAGGTCAGTGGTGCCTGTTCTGGGGACCCCCAGAGCTCCCCAAGCCCCTCAGTGCATGGACAGCAGCCTCGCAGCCAGTGCTCAGCATCCTGCTCGGTACTGCTGTGATCCCCCCTCAGCAGCCCCATTCCTGTTCTGCTTTCCACCATCAGCCAGCAAACCTCCAGCTCCCACTCCTCACCTTCTGCGAAACCTTGCACAAGCTTTTCTCCTCTAGAATGTCCTCGGTGCACCAAACAGTATGCAAGGTTGCCATTAGTAGTCCAGGAAGGATCTCATCCTGCTCTTTCAAAATGCTTGAGCGCATATGTTAGCTGGCTCTTTAGAGGTCCAGCTTCGGTGGCCTTTCCAAGGTCTGTCAGTGAGCATCCTCCCCAGCAAGGTCGGATTTTGGGTGTATGGCAGTGAAATATTTCTCAACGCTACAATGAAAATGAGGCACATTCACTGAACGTTTACTGAGCACTTCCAGGGCTGTTCACAGCCAAATGATCCCTCTCTGCAGGACCTTCACTCGGCGCCAGCAGCCAGCAATGCCAGCTCTCTTACCACTTGCTATATTTGCAGATGCCTCCCTGCATTCTCCTGTGCTGTTTTATCCCTCATTATCACTGGAAAAGGAATGTGAATGTTCTTTGATCCCTGCACTGTTCTTGTGACATTCCCCTGAAGCACAGCAGCAAGGCTGAGCCCCACACGGTGACCTGTATCCCCACGCTTCCTCGCACCTTCTGCTCCCTCCCTGTCATTCCCACTACCTGTCCCTTGTCTCTACATCAGCTCTGAACAAGGCCACTGGTGTGGCATGTGCACCACAGCCAGGTCTGAGGGCACATGAACAGTACAAAAAGACGCCAGTACTGCTAGACACTGCGCTTTGGCAATAAAACCCCATCGCCAGTGGAATCAGATGAAAAGATTAATTGCTAGGCTTAGCCCTTGAAATGCAGCACCACATCTTTAAAATATCCAGGTGCCTCCCTGGTACTTCATCCATTAGATTTTTGGTCAAATTATCAGAGGTAGAAAAATGAACAAGGAAGAGTTTGGAAGGACGCGGCTGTAATAAGAAGCAGTATTGATTGCCACCAAAAAGGCTTTATAAATCTTTCATGCTCTCTCTCCACCTGGACCTGCCTCGCTGAGTTTCCCAACACTGCTCGTTTCTAAGGTGAACTTCAAATAAAAATCTGTTAATATGGACCAAGACATCCCAGATCCTTCTTACACCACGGCTGAGCTCACTACAACCCCATCACCAGCAGTGGCTCCCCTCATGCCCAAAACGTGGGTCGCAGCACCCGGCCCTGCTGCCCACCCAGAGACACCTCTTGGTGCCAGTTTGGATGGGAACAGCCCATGGGATGCGTCTAGGGGGTGTCTGTGGCTCAGACCTCACACAGGGGCATCCTCTGGAGAGCAGAGGATGGGTGTGGGCTGGGTCCCTGCCATGGGGTGACTTATCACCAGCCACAACTGGAAAGCCCTGGGATGAGAACTGCGTTGCCATAGCAGCGGTGCACATTCCTGGATCAATAAAACCAAGGCCCGGAGTGGGGACGCAGGCCACAGAAACCCATCCTGCAGGGGCATGAGGGTTTGGGAACAGCAGCAGCACCACAACAATGGGGGACAACAGCAGCAAACAGGGCCCAGGGCAGGAGGGCCCTGAGCTCCCAGTTGTGGTCTCCTAGACCTAAGGCAGCCAATTGTGGATCTGTCCTGTACAAGCCCCAGGTGAAGTCATATTGCCCAAAGTATTGGATACAGAGTAAAAGATGAAAATGAGAAAGTGCTTTAAGCAGAAGTCACCGCCCTGGAGAGGCTGACTTCTCAGACCAGCCAAAGGAGATGCACGGCATCCCGTGTGCATGGTGAGCAGCATCCCTGGTCCCTGCAACATCTTCCCACCCAGCCTGGGTGGTGCCAGTGCCATCAGCAAGGTACCACTGCGGCCACACAGCACCAAACCCCATAGAGAGGTGCCAGCCAAGTGCCTGGGACACAGAAAGGAGCAAGAGCTTCTTGGTAGCACAGAGGGAGCTGGATGGTATCTGTGATCCTGCCCACCTCAGAGATCTCCCGGACCCCTTTGAACCATCGCCTCTCACTGCAATTTATCTGGTTTCTGCAGGAATAAAAGGTATTGAGAAAAATCAATGGTAATTCATTGTATCCTATGATTTTTAAAGGCAATTAAGGCAAAGACAAGGTAAGAGGTTAGCAAAATCTCTCATTCTTTAATATATTGTATTTTCTCATTAATTCTTTAATCTTTGTGACAAATTCTCCCAGGCAGAGGGCCAGCTTCCTGCCCACTTGAACTCCGGTGAGTTATGAGGGAAGCAGGTAATGCCTCAGCCCCACTGTGGGCAGGAGCTGACAGGCAGCTCTGGCTGTGTCCAGCACTTCGCCTTCTCTATGCATCCCAGTCACCTCTTGGGAAGCATGGGGGGCCCATGTGGGATTTGCCCTGGCACAGCGGAGTGCCACCCTGCACACAGCGTGTCCTTCTGAATCTCTGCCTGCAAAGTGCATCAAACCCAGGGAATGGGCAAAGCCTCCCCGGGGCATGAAACCCGAAGGCAGAGGGTAAAGCACTCAGTTCTCCCATGTGAAAAGAAGTCACCCCTCCCCACTTCAATCCCTGCTTATTTGCACCAAAGAGTTAATAACTGAATTACCACTAATTAGGAGTCCTATGAATGAGAACGCATCGCACTTCTGCTAATCACCAATGTTTCTGTGTAAGGTCTGGAAAATCAGAATTATTAAGGAAGAAGTTATTTTGGAATTCAGAGCTGAATTCCGCAGAGTCTGGTGTGCCAGCTCATCCTCACTTCCTAAGAGCAGAACCCCTTCATTAACGGTGAACTAATTAGAAAACACTAACTTAAAGACAGCAGTTGAAGCTCTTTCCATAGCAAAGGACTGGTCACAGCAAGGCAGCCATGAGCGCAGAGTGCAGAGGGATGGGAATGGAAATGGCAGCTGCAGGACACCCATGGAATCATGGAATCAGCTGGGCTGGAAAAGACTTCCGAGGACATCCAGTCCAACCCTTGCCCAGCACTGCCAAGGCCACCACTGACCTGTGTCACTGAGGGCCTCGTCTACACGGGCTGTGAACACTGCCCTGGGCAGCCTATTCCGGTGCCAGACTGAGGTCAACACTGGGTGAACACAAGCAGGTTTGATTGAAACCTCCCTGTGCCAGGTGTGCAACCAAAAACTGCAGATGCCTCACCCAGCCCATGCTGATGGGGACAGGCAAGGGGCCCATTATCCCCTTTTGGCAAGTTCAGAACCAGAGGACTGGCCATGAGGCCTCTGAAATGCTGGGAAACATCTCCTTGCCTTTTTCAAAACACAGGTGAGAGCTTTAGCCCTAGCAGGAGCGATGTTAACAACAGAAATATTTACCTGCTTCACGCTACCCTATTTGTTAAGAACATTTTCCATCTCTCTGCTTAACGAAGCAGAGTTTCCCCTAAAAAAGGCAAATATTATGGCCCTTCATTCTGCAGAAATTTATTGCTATGGAGCAGAAATGCTACTGTATTCCAAACATTGGCAAGAAAGCTGGGAGGCTCCATTCCTGCCAGCTTTTAATAGGATACACATTTAAACTGCATGTTGCTTGCAAGTTGCTTGTTTATTTAAACAAGAGTTTCCAAGTGTTTAGGGACAGAGGTTGCTACAAGTTCTTATCATTAAAAACAATGGTGCTGAAACTTTCAGGAAGGAGAATTACAAATGGAGTCACTCTGCAGAATAAATCACTGATAAACTTTCAGCACAACTAATTTTAACCCAGGAAGAAGTCCTGCTGGGTCTTAACTCTCTCCTAATGGCTGCGCACACTCCCAGGATGGTTTGGGAGCTATTATGAGATGAAATGATTTATTTAGGGATTTCAAATGCTTTAAATAAATCTTTCTTTTAGTCTCTGAATTATGCATTTTTCTAGCAGAGCCAGAGAGACGACACTTTCTCAAGGTAACGCTACAAGGCCAGGATTACCCAAACCTGTGCAGTCATTTGATGATAGAAACCCCTCCTGTGACTTCCAAAACATTAGGCACAGAAAAGGGTGGTCAGGGGCTGACATTCACCTTCAGTAGCGAGATAAATGAAGCTTCTCAGCTTAATTGTGCCAGGGGCATTGTCACATCCAGTTTAAACCTCACAGCATGACTCCTGTTGCAGGAACACTGCTCTCATGCATGAGGAACCGTCACTTCCCAGCTGTCCATGGGAGCCTCACCCCAGAATCAACCAAGTTGGAAAAGACCTTCAAGATCATCAAGTCCAACTGTTACCCAGCACTGCCAAGACCACTGAATGGGTTTAATTAGTTCACTTTGTTCTTACTAATCAAATCAGGCTCTGAATGCAATGACGAGTTACTGCACTAAAGCAGGACGGTGATGCAGGCTCCATGCCGCTCCTGTGCACGCGCATCCTCCTCTATCACTGCCCATGGCCATGCTGCAAGCGTTGCACCATGAGCCATCCCCAGGCCGGCTGCCGAGGACTCAAAGGAGGGAGAAAAGGCACCGTCTTGCACTGTGCCTACGGAAAACTGCTGGGCTCGGTAAATAAAAGGAGACTCTAAATATTATTTTTGGTAGGGATTTTCATATGAAAAAGTGAAACACCATAAATCAAGCACAATGCTACAATCAGCACATACTTGTGAATAAATGCATCCCGTAGTACAGTTCAGCATAAATTATAGCCATTTGATTTAGGCTCTGCAGCACAAAGCCATACCATTGAAATTCAGCCAGAATTGAGTCCACTCACATCGCTACACATTTATAAAACATATTCATGATTATTGTCATAAACTCCCAAGAACTGGCTGTTGAGTTACTTTGCCACATCATCATCTATAGTAAACAAGACTTATTTTACATTTCTCTTTTCTTGCCTGACAATCTGCTTCAAAACGCGCTGCAGAATTAATGCCCAATTTAGGACCAGATTTTCCCCAGCAAGTATGAAATGATATCTACACCCTGTGAAGGCAAACGTCTGCACAGCCAGAGCTTTAAGCTCTGCTACAGCACCCCCCAGCACCTTCGTCTGCCCAATGGGCATACAGCCTGGAGATGAAGGGCTGGGATTAATGCATGAAGTGTTTTCTTTTGGTACCAAAGCATTTCCTCTGCCTGCAGAGGGTTTGATCTGTGACTCGCTCTCTGTGCTCCACGTGGAACCCTGGGCTTCTCCAGCAGTAACAGCAGAGACAGAAGTGACCCACGATGCGCACCATGGTTCTGAAGTTCTCCGAGTTCATCAGAGAAAGTCACAGAGGGTCTGATCTGCACAAAACAACCTCCACAATGACAAAGGTGCGCAGGGCCCCGTGCCCTCAGGGCTCCTCCCTGGCCCAGAGGACAGGTCCCTCCTGCTCGTGTGTGAATCAATTCATGGTTCACATTCCCCCTCTGGTTTGCAAACTTTGAAAGAATTAATCCCATCATTTCAACAAGTGTAACAACTCAATTATCACTGTTACGTGAGTAAAGTCGCTGCTGCGCCTTTTCTTGGCAAACATCACACGCACATAATTTCACTAAATGTAATAAACCAACCATAGAACTATTAATTTTAGCATGGTATTCATAACAATTAGAAATGCAAGAACCTTAAAATGATAAAAACTGAAATGAATACCAAAATAGCACAAAACAGAGCAAGGCAGCTCCTCAAACCAGGGATACTGTTGTGTGGTGCCACAGCATCCAAGAGAGGCCGAGCACAGCCGGGAATGCTGACCTGTCCACCAGGGTGGGCTCAGGCTGCCCCTGCTCCAGCCAAGCTGCTGCCCAGCATTTCCCATGGGGATGGGCTGCAGCAACGAGAGTGTCAGCCCTTGGATGGGGGGTCCCAGCTTCAGACCCACCAGGAGAAACCCTGCCTTTCCCTGGAGATGGGCTGGGAGCTCAAGGTCTCCATGCATTAGGGGCTGCTTCCCCAACTCTGCGAGCTCCCAGCCTGCCAAAGACCTGGAGATCATTCCTCTTAACTCATGGAATCCCAGAGCGAAAAGCTTCACAGTTTTCTTTTCTTTCGCTTGCTCTCAGCAGCTGAACTCTTTTTTCAAAAGTAAAGAGAAAAAGAAAAGGCAAAAAACTCGGCACAAAGTACTTGATCAGCAGCCAAAACCAACCTTTGGTATCAAGGCATTCTTGAGCTGCTTTGTTTATAGAAACCAAAATACACACACACCACCCCACACTGCTGTAACCACTTAGAGCACAAAACTTCCACAGAGAGCAGCCCCTTGTTACACATCACCCACCGCTGTGCTTCCCAGGACACAAACCCTGGAGCGAGCGGCTGGGCGGGGATGGGGCATCCCGGCAGGGTGGCATGGGGAAAGGCACTGCTATGGGGACAGCAGGGCCAGCCCAGCCCCACCGCCCGCCCTGCTCCCAGTGTCCTAGTTTAGAGAATTCCTGACGGACTGGATGTGTCTGCATTTCCTTTTCCATTATCGCTGGATTGCCAAAATATTTGTGCAGTGATGGAATTCGCCTGCCAGAACTGGAGCAGGAGGAGGGAGCTCTGCTTTCGTCTGACCTCGAGGCAGGAGAGGTTCTGGGTCCCCGGCTTGAACTACTGGAGCGGAGCTCTGGCAAGAGCCCAGAGCTCCTCATGGGAAAAGCCCGGCTAGGATCGGCATCTCCAGCACCCGGCGAGAGGGCTCCGGCCCCCTCCGGCACTGGGGAGCCCACTGGAGCCACCAGAATGCTTCCATGTTGCCTGAGCGCACAAGGAAACTTCTGGAGAGAGGCTATTTAAGCAAAATATGCTAAATGCCTCCAGATCGATGCTTCTGAGTAGGAAAAATCAAATAGCTCTGCCATCGTAAACAGCAGATGGATGGCAACAGAGGAGTCCAGTGAGCAGTGGGACAAACAGGAAAGACTTGGAAATTTCCAGGGTATTGTTTGAAACTCAAGACAGAACATTCTGATCTACTTCTGAGTGTTTTGATGTTACATCTCATGTTTTAAAACACTCCGTGCCTTAACAGAAACACTGCAAAGACGTCAAAAGAGCTCGAATACACCAACTGCTCTGGATCTGACTCCCTCAGCTATGGCTGATGAGCAACGTTGTCATCAGAACAGGAATGAGACATTAGACAGATGCCCAGTGCCTCTGTGCTGCTGCAGGGCCCCTGTGAAGGACAGGAGGTCTCTCTCTCCTCCTCCTCCTCCTTCTCTCTTGGGAGCTCAGCACCCCCATGTGAGGGATCCATGTTCCACTGCCCACTTTAGATAACCACAGCAGGCTGGCCCTGCAGCAACACCATGCACAGGGGCGGTGATGCCACATGGCAGCAGCATCCTGACCTTCCCATGGGAGCAGACGATGGACCACCGGGAGACCAACAGCACCCCCCCACAGCTGCCCCCAAGCTCACCCATAGAACTTTATCCACAACACACGGTTCCCAGCGGCATCGCTCCTGCACAGGGTCCTGTGTTCCACCCCCTGGCCCTGGAGAGGCTTTGAGCTGCTCCCAAGGGCTTTAGCTGTGAGGACATGGTGGGTCGTGGCTCTGTTGCAAACATGTCCTGGATGCTTGTGATGATTTTGGCAAAGAAATGGCCTAAGTATTTGTTCAAGAGTAGCGAGTGTCTTTGTCAGGCACAGAGACTTTTCTTCTGGGCCTGCTTAGCCATTTATACTTCTTTGTTGCTGCCAGTTGGAAGCTGCACTTTGCAAACCAGCCCTTCCCAGAGCAGAATGCATTTTAACACAGGCAGAGGGGTATGCTATGAGCCCAAGCCCTTGGATTCAGCTTCACAACACACACAGCTCCCTCCTGCAGCAAAGCTCAGTGTCAGGGCAGCTTCACACCCAACTCTTCCCTATCCCACACTCTCCAGAGCCTCCCTGTCCCCAGAGCCTTCCCGGGGAGCTGCTCCCCATCTGAGGAACAAAGCTGCTCCTCTGCTCTGGTGACTACTGCAGAGCACTCTTGGCATTTCAGCTGAGCAATGCCCATGCTTCCAGCAGCTTGAGTGCATAATAGAAGCTTCATTCCTGGCTCAAAAGGGCAGCAGATCAGATTTGTTCATCTATCTAGTCAGACAGTCATAGTATTTGAAAGTATTATTATGCTCCCAGGAACATGCTCTATTGACTTCACCAACCAGTTCAGAAGAAAGGTGCGAGAGAGCAAAAATCCTCTGATATGGCCACTGAACATGTTCCACCTCCTCAGGCTGGAGAATAGGACACCAGAAAGACAGAGTGGGCAGATCAGACAACTCCTCACTACAGGCTTTCCCCAGCTTTGCCATAGCCAGGGGAAGAAACAGGTTTTCCCAAGGCAGGCACAGCCCCGCAGATGACATCCCACCAGCGACCAGACCATGCTCTCCCTTTAAGAGACACGCTGGCAACGGGCGAGCTCCTCACACAGGCTGGAGCCAGGCAGGCTGCGACGGTTGTTTGTGCATTGACACCCTGGAGAGTTTTGCTTCTCATTGTCCAACCCCTCAGACACACACCGGAGCTGTCAGAGTCCCGAATCCCCTGGAGAGAGGAATCCTTTGCAGAGGAGTCTGGAGGCATTCCTGAGGGAAGCGCTGATGGAGCCACAGCGGGTGAGGGTCAGGCCTGTCCCTGATCCCTGCTTGAGCTGCTCAACAACGAGCCTCAAGTGGAAATCAACCGCAGAAGTTCGGGGTTTTTTTCCTTCCACTTCCACAGATCACCTTCTGCTCTGAACATGGAAACCATATGGCAGACAGGTCCTATCCCCTGCCAAGAAATTCCTGCTTGATGAGATCCCTGTAGCTATCGTGGAGGCTGCACGGGCTTCCAGCAAGGGAGTTCACTTTCTGCTTCAGACAAACTCTCCAAGCAGCCTGGGGAGGAAGAACAAGGCCTGAGGTGCCAGAATCTCTGCTGTAGCTGCTGCCTGTTGAGAAGAATTGCCCTCAGAGGGAACGTTGCCATGGTCCAACCTTCCCCTCTGGCCCGCCAGCTGACAGGGGCTGTGCAGTGAGCCCTGCTCCACTCCACGCAGACAGTAAGGGACAGCTCGGAGGGAGGCAGGGATCTGGCTGCAGGAATCCTCTCCTCCATCTGAAGGGCACTGGCAGAATCCACAGAGAGCAGCTTCTTTCTGCAGCAGGGAGCTCACACGGCAAAAGGCACATCCGTGGTCCAGACTTCGGAAATACGGAGAATGGCATCATCCCTGACTGGCAAAGGAGTTACACGGGCGGCCGGGTTTGCAGAGGAGAAAAAATCCAGACCTCAGCCACATGTAAATACCAAATACTGTACAAATTCATAGAATAGCCCCAGACAGAGAGGGATGATTGTGAGAGGTGGGACAGTACATAGCAAACCCCCCGGAGCCACATTTGGCGGCAGCACAGCACCCACAGAGCCAGTCCTGCAGACTAAAGCCTGCAATGCCAGCACCACCCCAGCGCAGCCCCTCCTGTGGTACAAGCACCAGTTCTCATGCTGGGTTTTCTCCTGAAACAAGTGCTGATGTGGACAGAGCAATCACTGGTTTGAGTGATTGCCTTGTGCAGAGGATGGGTCTGGTGCACGGAGATGCTGGTATCAGGGGATCAGTGTCTGCACAGGGTACTGGCTCTTATCTATATCCATGTCTTGTTTGCAGGGTGCTGGTGATGTGCATCCATTTGTCAGCCAGAAAATGACTTGCAAATACAAGTGCTGGCAAGGAGGAATCGTGAATGAAAGTGATAACAAATGAAGCAACGTTCCCTCAGACACATCACTGACCTGAACCCCAGCCCTGCTATCGGCACCACAGACCGCCAGCACAGGCAAGAGGTGAGCCCAACCTCAGGGAAGAGTGGAACCCATGTAACCAGGACCTGAAGGAAAGGCCTTGGAGCTGAAAACAAAAGGTGCAGACACACCTTAGGGGGTGACGGATGACAGGAGCAAGAAGTGGGCTTGGGAGCCCCATGGGAGCCCACAGCTGCACTCCAGGAGGACTCTTTGGGTGTTGAGACCCCCAGTTTGAGAGGGATGCCCACAAGGCCAGATACCGGCCTCAGCTCCCATGCCCGTGGGGACAGCTAGCACACCAACACCAGCAGCAATGCCCTCCCTCCCTCCTCGCTTTCTAGGGAGGTTACCCTGCATTCAGCTCCTTGGTGATGCTCGCGTTGGCTTGTGATCACTGATGCAGGAGGTTCCCTGCTCTGGCATCACTGTTTGCAACACCACCAGTCTCTGTGTCACCTGCAGATGCTACCAGCAAAGGTTTATATCATCACTCTTGTTAAATCACACATTAGACCATGTCAGGGTGCTCCTTGGGAATGCTGCAGGAAGCAACACTGCCACTAATGATCATACATTGAAATCTGTCATTAAGCCAATTTTTAATCCACATAATATCTGTTATTAGCTACAGGTTCTCTAGGCAAAATGTCAAATACCTTCAAAGAAACTGAAATACAGAGCACCACCCATGTTACACTTCCCCAGCCCACAGTGTCATCCTGCTGGACTATTCATGTGGTTTTCCCATATAGAGTCTTTCACAGCACCATTAGATGAGCACAGGAAAGTGCCAGGATGCTGCTGGCTGTCCAGGAGCACCAGATCACTGCTGTGTGCTGATGTGCAGGCAGTCAGCAACCACCACACTCAGCACATTAATTACCGTTACTCCAAGCCCTGGCTCCGTTGGCTGGGGACCGCCACAGGCCCTGGGAATTGGGGTGTCCCCACATTCTGCACTTCAGGGGGAAAAGGTGAAATTCTGCATCATGCAAGTGAGTGGCATTGTAACAAGAAGAACTGGCTTTTCTTCCGGAGTTTCCCACATCCATTCGCTGTCACTTGCCACGGTCTAAGCTGTCACCTTTCTGGCCTCTGAGCATGACAACAGCTCATTTCCCCTGCCCTGCCTCAGGCAGCACCTGGATCCCTGTGTGCTCCCCAATGGCTTCTGCTGGTTCATGGTGCACAGGCCAAACCACACAGGGTGGGCCTGAGCCACCCCCTGGCTTCCATCAGCAGGTTTTGGGGGAGCCCACACAGCGGTGCCATGGTGCGGGGCACAGCCACGCATCCCAGCTCTCCGGAGGGCACCGGTGGGACCACGACTGCTGAAGAGCTGTGAAGGAAAAATCAATGAACATGGTGCAGTCAAAGCAGATTCTGGCAGAGCCTGCACCAGCTTGAAGTGAGTATCACTTGGGACTAAATCGTTTTCCTTATCTAGCAGTTTGCGCTAAGCAGCTGGACTTAGCCTCCCAGCGAACCCAATGAGTCTTTCGGTTTGACTGGAAACTCCACATTTTTCCTTTTTAGAAAAATGTCACAGACATTCCTCCGTTTCATTACTCTCTGCTGCTTCTCCTTTCCCTCCTATTAAAGCTCCAGTCAAGGGGAGGCCGAGCCGAGCGCCAGCTCGGAGCTGGACACAGGCCCAGACTGTCTGGACGTGGCTCAACAGTGGAAAGACCTATTGTTTTGCTTGGCAGGCTACTGGTATTTTTCCTTATGCCCAGAAAGGCTGCGACAGTTTACAGCCCGTGACCTGGGGAGGGGGAGGAAGAGCCAGACTCATATCCCACCCTTTTCCCCTCCAGTAATCTCAGTCCATGGAGGCACCGCACACCCTCCCACCAGAGCATCGTCCTCAAAATTAACTCCTACACCCAGAGCAGCAGTTCTCACCCACCCTGCCCAGGTATCCTGCGCTCCTCACTTGGGTTTATCATCCAGCTGAGATCTGATCCTGAACATAACCCTTGGGAGCAGGTCACCACCCCGGCTCCATCCAGAGCAGCCTCCCAACCCTTTCCCATGCTCATGCTCCCCCCAGGGGATGGCTGGCACATCCTGCTCCTGCCTGGACAGAAATCCCACCAGCGCAGCCCCCCTGATGCTATCTTGGTACTTCCAGCCCCGGGGTGAGCAGGAAGCACAGAGCTGTGGGAAAACTAAACAAGGAAGTGAGCCGAGCTTTCTCACACCACCGAGCAGGTTTGCTCCATTCTCATTGAAGCTGCTGGGCAAAAGTTCAGGTCAGGACTTGCCTTATCATGAATTGTTTCGTCCAGGCCTTGATACTATCAGCAGCTTCCACCATCCTCTCCTACAGCATCCCCAAGCTGAGCTACAGCCCCACGCTGTGTGGCAGCACCTTCCCCACCCACTGTGTGTCCTGCATGGAAGCCTGGGGGCCTCTGGGCAGTACCCACAACAGACCAACACACGAGCTCTTCCCATCAGCACCCCTTGAGCCAGTGCCATCAATCTACTTGGCCGGCTCTCAGCAGTGGAGCTGGGGAGGACCCGTGTGGCATTGCTAGGCAGTGACCAGGCTGCACTGCTGCAGGCAGAGCCAACTCCATGGCTGCCTGTGCCGGGTGGGTGAGCCCAAAGCCAACCCCGGGGTGCAGTGGCACTGCAGGGACAGCCCTGTACCCCCCGCATTCATGGGGAAGGAGCTGCAGCTCCACACCGGCCACGTCTGCCAATGCCCTGAATCTGCCCCGGAAAGCTCCTTCTGGGGCATCACAATGGGGAAAAGCTCAACACTGCACCAAGGACTTGCTCCTGAGCCCCCTTAGACTTTCCCCACTGCAACTCCTGAATCACCATTTACCTTCCCATGAGAGGAATCGCTGCAGCACTTTAGAACACTAAGTCCTGCACTTCAGCAGCAAATCTCCACCCCGGGGCTGGGGAAGGATTCCAGGCCTGCCCTTCTATCCGTCGGCAGAGACAATGCTCAAAAAAGGGAAAAAGGAAGGAGTGAAGCAGAGATCTCGCTCGGTTCATGCACCACTCCAGCTTTTCACATTAATTACTCTTCCTTCCTGCCAGGCCTCTGCTTGCCAAACACTTTGCTCTGCAAGCCAGGCTGGGCTGTGGTGGGCAGCACAGAAGGCAGAGCCCCATAAGCCCAGACTGAAGGACAGAGCAGCAGTAGCTAAGCCAGACCAGGGCATGGCAGAGCAGCTGCAAGCACAAACCTTATCTTGCAAGTGTCCCCTCTGATTTTATACTGGAAACAGTCCTGGAACCCACCAAATGCAAACTGATGACAGCAGAGCAGCAGCAGACAGAGCTGACCACCCTGAGGAGAAATCCACCTGGTTCTCAATCCCTGCCCGTGGCTGCATCCAGCCATCACCCCAGTCCCCAGAAGCTGCATCCAAATGCCCCAGCCCTCAGGAAGCTTTTGGAGAGCACCTTCTACCATACAAAGACAAATGTGGCAGATCTTAAAAACCTGCCAAGTATTTAGCAGGAGGATGACAACAAACACTAATTATTGCTCAGGTTCTGCACTCCATCACCATATTCCTACAAGTGCACAAATCACCCCAACAGTCTCAGACAGAGACTTCTATGACTAGAGATAAGGAAGGAAAGGAAGAGAAGCTCAGAGACAGGGGAGCTAATCAGAAAGGAAACGGCCCTTGTAACTCAGCCAAGACAAACTCAGATTGTCTCTTGGATTTAAAGTGCTGCTGAAGCAGGAAAGTTTAAGAGCACACACAGTAATTGTCTTGCAAATAGGATGGTGCTGCGCTTTCCTCCCCAGCTTTGGAAAGGACATAGCAGGATGCAATACAAGGCCATCATCACAGGTCACAGAGCAGTGATTGGCACCCAGCAGAAAGCTCACGTGTCACCTCCAACAGACTCCTCCAGAGGCTCCTGAAGTACCTGCTCCAGCCCCCAAGCCCCTGCGATACTCTGGGCAGGGCAGGGCATGACACCCCAGCAGGGCTGGGTGCCCATACTCAGGGGCTGCATCTCCCCAGGTTTGCTTCTGTCATGTTTTAAGAGGTGATAATTCCTCTTTGGACCCTCGGTCACACCTCACAGTGCAGGACTGCAAAGCTGCTCTTGGCATTTCCATCTGTGTTATTGCTGGCTGGGAAAGCAGCTTCCAGTCTGGCCCCTGCCCCTGCCTTTGCCTCTTGAGAGCATAGAGGCTCCTGCTGGGGACTGCTCCAGCTGCAGGGAATGGAATACTGCACAGGGGTTGTTTTCTCAACCCATTCTATTGCCAGTTATTTTGATAGCAGGAGCTGTCCCTGTGATAGGGAGGAGAGGCCTCCCTTCCCCTTCAAAGGATATCCACACTTTGTCAGGAGGCTGCCGGGTGCCAAAGCAGACCTCATGGAAAGCAGGTTGAGGGCTGCTCCTCTAATCAGGGAGGTCCTTCCTGACTCCCTTTCAAAGGATTTTCCAAGGAAACTGGATGCTCTGGCAGCAATCTGGACAACTCACACGAGAGGTTTCACTTGTGGAGGCACAGGTCCACAGGATGGAAGGTGTTGGTCATTTCTTGTCCTTGTACACAATTCCCTTCAAATGATTCAGTTCTTCCTATAAGGGGTGGACAAGCCCAAGGGGCTGAGGACACTTTCAGCTGCAAGTCCCAAGTCTTTCATCACTGCTGCAGATGAAATGGCATCTCCAAGTCTGCTGCACCCAGAGGCAGAGTAGCTCAGAGGACCCTGCTGCCCAACAAGCCCCAGGCCAGACAGCCCATTGGGTGGAGAACAGGAGGCAGCACCCAGGAGGACCCAGGATCTGTGTTCTCCTGGGTGGCCGCAGAGTTAAGCGAGCAGGAAGGGTTGCAGAGACTCAGTCGAGGGTGATGACAGGCTTAAGTGCTTCTAACAGGGAAAGAAAAAGCCCCACATTATGCCAGGTTTCCAGCTCAAGCTTTGCTCTGCCGTTGCTCTTGGTCTGCTCAGCACAGGCAGGAGGTTGGGAAGAGCTGAGGCCATGTGAGAATGAAGGTAGCTGGGGAGCACTCAGCCCTGGGCCAGGGCAAGCCCAGAGCCAGGAGCCCACCCTGCTGTGTTTCAGGGGTGCCTGTGCTCAGAACCCCCTCCAAGGGGTCTGGGTGTCTCCTGATCCAGGCCATACAGAGGCATTTCTTCCCCATGGGAGCACTCTGCTGGGCACAGCCCACGTTCACAGCGCACCCTCTGCCTCACTGGGCTCAGGGACTGTGGGCACACAGTCCTGCTGCCCTTCCCCAGCCCCACAGGAGCAGGAGCAAACCAGGAGCCCCACAGGCACCAGAGCAGCCATCCCATGGGATCTCTGTTCCCTGCCAAGTAAAGAGTTAAGGTGCTGGGAGCTGAGCATCCAGCCAGAACACGCCAGGAGCCTGACTAACTCTGCACAGCTGCTGTATCTCAGCCTGTGCCTCGCACACCCCAGCGCAGGGAAGGTGCTGCCAGCACCCAGCCAGTGTGAACACGTTCATCTGGAGCAATTGCTTCAGAAATGGGATAAATAAGGAAGCAGCAGAGAGGCCAATGACACCAGGCGTGAGTAAACCCCATCTCCAGCCCAGGTAACTTCATTACCTGCAGTGATCTGCCCTGGAGCTGGCTGTTCAGACACACCAAGGGGGAAGTGTCTGGGGCTGGGCTATTCTCAGCTGAACCACAGGATATCCCCCCCATTTAACTGCATCTCCCAAGGGAGCTCTCCCAGGGACCTCCAGTTACGAAGGATTTCATCCTCTTTGGAACAGGCAACACCACAAGCAGTATTCTCTCTCATCCTTTGCACATCTCCAAGGGGTGAGACCCTCATGCTCTGTCACAGGGCTCTGTCCTGCCCTGATGTTAAAGTGTGGTGCCCATTAGGAGCACCCCAAAGGGCTGAGCTGCTCCATGGGGTCAGCCCTGTTATGGGCAGAATGGGTGCTGGGGTCAGTCAGGTCCATTACCTGCAAAACCAACTCTCCTGTCCATGACACCAAAGCAGAACCCACTCAGGCACAAAGGACCTTCCCATTTGCATACAGACTACCCCAGGTTCGGTTTCCCCGGGTGCTCTGGGAGGTCAGGTGTAGCTTCAAGAGGAAAGGCTAGCACAAAGCAAGGCTCTAACTGGATTCGTATGTACACACAGGAAAACAAATAGTGATTTTCAACAGCAAAGATAGAATAATATTCCTGTTACAGCTAATTACACACCCCATGAGTACATCCAAGGGAGCAGTGGTGTTCCAAGATCCTTTTTCCTTGATTTACAGTGTGCAGTAGGATTTCACACCCGACTTTGTCAGGTGCTGCATTATCTCCTCACCATTATTTAAGGTGAGCTGCACTGGGTACGACTTTGGTGTCCAGGAAAGAACAATGATAGGGTGAACTCAGCCACCTACGTGGCACCAGCCAGCTAATGCTTGAGGACACTGATGCGAGATGTGCTTTCACAGGCTCCTAGAAATTTATGCCAGGAGGCATCAATAGATCACACTATCTCATTTCCAATATACCACAGGCTTTTCTGCTTTAACCAGCTTGCCCTGCATGGAGCCAAAGAACTCTCTTGGACAAGACACCTTTCAGCGAAGCATTAATCTTGGTCTGAAGGTGTCACTTTAGAGTATCTGCCACTTGCCTTGGACTTCCCCTCCAGCAGTTAATCCCCACCACTGTGGAAGTACTTATACCCCCATTAAATCAGCTCTCAGTCCGTTTCAGGATAAGCTGAGCAGCCTGAGCCTTGCGAGCTGCATCAAAAGACATTTTTTCCCTTGCAGGTCCCCAGTCCAGGGGTATTTCCTCCCAGACTCCCTCATCCCTACACTGTTTGGACTATGAGATGACTCCCCCTCCCCGTCCAGCACAGCCTCAGCTGCCCCCCAGAAGTAACAGGCCAGGGGCAGCACCAGTGGAAAGATCTCACTTATGGCAGGAAGTGCAACCCAGGCCCAAGAGCTATGTTAGTCGCAGTCTCCAACCTCACCCAAGGCAGCATGGACCACACTTTCCCCTGTGGTTTTGGGGATCATCATCAACCCTCAACTAAACATGACCAACACTAGTAATAGCACTGCCCAGCATCAGGGGTTACAAGACTCCACACCTGGAAAGAGCAACACAAGGGCTTCAGATGAGCTTCCCATGCATAAGCAGAAGCAGCATCGCACACAGCCCTCCCTGTGTCCATCCCAGGCTGGCCAGAAGAACTCATTCCCGTTCTCTCAACTCCATCCCCTGCCCCATTCCCATGGTGCAGGCAGCAGGCTCTGCAGTGCCCGTTCCTCCATCTAGATCCTGCCCTGCTCAGCACCCCCAGTACACAGAGCCAGCAGGACCAGGGGCAGGACTGTGCACCCCTCAGCATTTCTAAGCCCACATGCGCTGGGCAGCACCTTTCGTCCGGGCCCCGCAGCCCAGCTCAGTGCCTCACATGGTCCCACAGGAAGGCTGAATTTATTGATTTGAAAGAATTACAAGGGCTCT
Organism: Psilopsiagon aurifrons; assembly: GCA_025447955.1. Classification (NCBI taxonomy): domain Eukaryota; kingdom Metazoa; phylum Chordata; class Aves; order Psittaciformes; family Psittacidae; genus Psilopsiagon; species Psilopsiagon aurifrons. Next base: position 15,825 of record JAOEHY010031656.1, on the reverse strand, counting down.
GTGAAATGATTTGTTACCAATTAAGGCGGAAGTCAATTAAGGCAATTGTATAGGTTACAGAAAAGATGGCCTAAGAAATTCCTAATTGACAGGAAAAAGGTACAAAGAGCAGCCTTCCAGCAGTACTGCATTAGCCAAGGAGACTGGGGGTGCTGTGGGGTTTCTGAGTTCATTGCATTTATGACTGGGAGAACACAACTCCAGAGGCTCGCTGTCCAGAGGAATGGTCAAGAGAAGGATATTGCACATCACCATTCAACTCTTTAATTTTCCTCTATTCCATTTTTTCCTGTTCACTGGGTCAGCTCTATCTGGACTCGGGTGAGTTCTCCTGCACAGTGGACCTGCAGACACTCCCAGGATCTGACCTGTGCCGGACCAGAAGAGCAGCACAGCACAGGGAGGGATGCAGCACACTCCACATGCTGCCAGAGCACCAGAGAAATCACTCTGTGGTGCTGGATGAGCTCCTGCTGCAGCTCAGCCCTGGTCCTGGGGGAGAGGGTAGCAAGGAGGTCCATGAGGACAGGAGCACCTCTGTCACCAGTGCCCCAGGGCTGGACAACCCTCTCCTCCAGAAGCAAACTGCCTTTGTCCCACCAGCATGGTGCCAGGCTCTGGTGACCAGCAGAAGCATTTGTACCCTTCCATTGTCCATGTGAACCTCCCTGTGATCTCTGCAAACCATCAGCTGAACACCCCTGTCACCACCTCTGGCCTACACCTCTCATCACAAGGAGCTTTGCTCCCGCAGGGGCCACACACGTCCCCGTTACAGGATCCTGTGGTCCTTTGCAGGAATAACCCTGATGTGCTGCACACTTCAGATGGGGCTAAATCACTTGCCTGGTATGAAGGATGCCTTCCTTGGTGACATTTTTAACACTGTTTTTAAGGAGCATATTGCCCGGCTGGAAATGAGAATCCATCTGGCAATAGCATATATCGTAGGTCCTGGTCAGTAAGTGGAAAGAATTGGGGTTTATGGCTCAATAAATCATAGAACTTTCAATTAGATGAGTAGCTTAATTACTCTGCTGGATTTAGCATCCTACCTCTTTTGTAAGATCGTATTCTTTTAATGGCAACACAGCAGTTACAAGAGCCTGACAAATTATGCTTCATTCCTTTCTATTCAGCATCTGAACTAAAGCAGATGGGACACTACATCTTAAATACACAAAATCACTTTTAACATACAACTTCCTTTGACTTTCTGTAGATTATTCAAAATAAATGGCATCCCATGAATCCCCTCTTTCCTGGGCAAAGGATTTGCTTCCTTTCCATGATCCTCTCTAAACAGAAACACCAAGTGAAAGCAAAGTGAGATCAGCAGACATTTACCAATGGGTATTGGGGTGCTTCTGGGGCTGGACCTCTGACGGGTTTATAAGGTGCTCACTCTAAGCATGTTCCACCCTCTATGAAAGAGGTTATGGCTCAGACCAGCCTGAAAGCAAGCTTATCAAGAGCAGGACTGGGAGCACTCTGCTGCGCCATACCAGCACTGGAGTAGAGGAAGGGACATCCATGCATCACACCTTGGAGGCTCAGGGCTTCTTCCTTGTGCCACAGCACAAGCTTAGCCCTGCACAGCCCAATCTGCCTCCCCATACACACCCAGCCCGGCCCTATAGAACCCAAACCACAGATAATGGAGCTTGTAATTGCTGCCTGGCTCTCCAGTGTGGCTGCAGAGGTGTGACTAACACCCAAGGCCTCCCACCACCAGTTTCTGGTGCAGTGTTCCACCTCTTTCCCATTAGGCACTGGTGTCCCTCAGGCTGCCTGCAGTGTAGCTGCTTCTAGTAAAGATAAATTTAAACACATTGTCTAGAGGCTGAGCAGCTCCAGGTCCTGCCATCACCATGTCCCAGGGCTGCTTACTGGTACTGCTAGCCATAGTGGATGCATCATTTCCTGCTGTTATCCAGCACTTCTTGCATGGGGTCAGGACACTTCACAAGACATAAGTGCAGACAGTGGAGAAATCAAACCTTCAGCAGCCTTCCAAAAAAAGGAAGGAAGAAAATCTCTGCAAAGCATCAGCAACGCTTGCACCCAGGCAAGCACCGAAGATCAGCGACATTCCCACTTCCAGAGGAAAGGGGAGCTGCGTTTCCACCCAGGAATGCACATGCTCGCAAGTCACACACTGACTGCCCAGCTCCGGCAGCCCTCGAGCAAAGCAGATGTTTGGCTGAGGAGGTGTTTGCCAACACACGAAGTAACCATTTACATCCACATAAATACTGCCAAAGAGCGGCAGATAAACAAACACGGCTCCTGACACGAAATAGAGCGGAGCTTCCCACCGGCCCCAGGGCTGGAGCCCCGGCAGGCAGCGGCGGGACCCAGCAGCAGCCGCCGCCCCGGCCCCGCAGGGAGCCGGGAAGGGGCCAGGAGGAGAGGCGCGGCTGAACCTTTCCCAGCAGCAGCCACTGGCGCCGTCCCGCAGAGCCAGGAGATCCCACCGGGGGGAAGCTCCGTGCTACAGCGCCTGGAGCACGGCTGCGGAGCACACCCTGCGGGCAGGGGAGGGCTCTAGGGGCAAACACCACCCAGTCCTACCACCCTGCCCAGCATCCTACCCCTCTCCACAACCCCAGGCCCGGAGCATTCCTGACATAGCACACACCGATTTGATCCCTGCCCCGTGCCAGGGACACCCCGTGGCACAAACAAGTGGCAAGGCCCCACTTGACTTCACATGCCCAGCTCTGGGGTGCCAGAACACGGAGAGCTCCGAGGGCTGGGCGTGTGGCAACGCCACAGCGAGGGTTATCTCCAGGAGAGCACCAAGAGCAGCCTCAGTCAGCTTCACGCAGGAGCTGAGGGTACCCAGACCCGGGAAACAGCCAGCGACAGTGAGCTGGGGGAGTTAAAACAGCCTGGTAATGCTGGCAGACAGGTATAGTGCCAAAAGGATCTCAGACCTTGTATCTGGAGCCCAAATCCCCTGCCACAGCAGAACATCTTTACCCACAGTTGTGGCTCATCCCTCATCACCACAAGGAGCAGCCCAGGAGCATCCATGGGGTGCACCAGACTCAGGTGAAGCTTTGGCAGTCGGTGCAAAATGAGTCTTTCTCTCGAGTGCTGAAGACTCCGGGGTTTCATTAAGAGCGAGCTCTTCCCATATTATAAACAGACCATCTGACCCATGCAGCGACTCCCCTTCTCTCCTCACTTTCTTCCCATTGCACCTCATGAGTTATAGATCTTTCACACTCATAAAAGATAATTACCCTTCATGGGTGAAGTAGCCTCTATTTATACCCCAGCAGCAGGATTGATAGACTGTGCAATTAAAACCAGAGCTGAAGCAGTACGACTGAGCACAATTCCTATCACAGGGAAAACCCCATATTTAGGTATTCTCCAGGGGTAGAAGCCCAAGAACCTAAGGTTTAACCCCAGAGCTTCACCATGCCGCTTTGCAAGACCAGCACTGCAGGAGATGAGCACCAGTCCCACGTTCCCTCCTGGGGATTGGTCCCAGCACTGTGAATCAATTGCTGGGAAGCAGCCTCCTGCCATGGAGCAGGGCCCTGCGCCCGCACAGCTCCCTCAGGCAGCAGCACCCAGAGGTTCCCTGCAAACACCCCCGGGCTGCTCCAGCCCCAGGGAAACTCGAGGCTCTCTGCCCCATTTCCCACGCGTGTGGCCCTGCCCAAATGGCTTTGCACAAGCAGCAGCACTCCCCATGTGGCAAACACTTGCGTGCACAACTGCTCTGGGCACAGCAGGAGGGAGCCCACCGGGAGCTGCGGCCGCATCCCTGCGCTCCCACCCAGAGCCCAGCAGTGGCCCCAGCACCCTCAAGCCCCAGCTTCCTGGGTACCACACACAGCTCCATGGGGGCATTATTTACCTTGTTAATTTCTGAGGGAGGTGTTTTAATTGCTTTAAATTACTGCTGCGAAAGCTGCAGTGGCCACCCATCAGTCAGGCTGATTTACACCCGCGCCACCCACAGCGAGCCACCGATCAGCCGCCGCCACAGCAGCCATTATTGATGAACTTTGCTGGCTGCTAATTAGTTGTGAGCACACGGCCTGGCCGTGCCAGCAGAGCCGCTGCGGGTGCCTGGCACAGCACTGAGCACAGAACCGGTCACCCCTGCCTAGGACACACGCGGTGGCACAGGGAGTGACCAATCCCCAACCCAGTGCCACAGGAGCATCCCACCAGCCAGACCTACCAGCCAGCACCAAACCAGCCCCCTGCAGGCACCGAGCACTGCTGGTAAACAGTGTTTATCACTGCCATTAATAGACTATTTAAAAAGAATCTTCTTTTACATGGTGTTATGAAGCAGGAAACTCCCTTTGAGCATTGGGCATTTATCTCTGATACCATTAAGTGGAACAGAATTAGCATTACCACAAAAGCTTTAATTACAGCAGATACAAGATGCTCAGGGCTGGGGCATAGGGGCATCAGGGGATGTTCCATGGTCAGGCACTGTACCAGCCCTGGAGCATTTGCAGACCACAGCCAACATCTGCTCATCACTCACTCCTATGCAAGGGTGAAAGAGGCTCCATCATGGTCCCAGCAAAGCCCAGCCTCAGCCATGGGCCAGCTCATGAGCAGCAGGACAGTGGAGAAGGCTGCACCTTCCCCAAAATGGGACTACAGCTGCCAAGGAGTAAAGTCCCCCCATGCAGATGAGTATTGAAACAAAAGCCACAAGGGAAGAGGGTACCATTGCAATTCTGTGCAGGAAGACGCGGTACCCATCCCCTGCCAGGAGCACCTTGGCAGCGATGGGTGCTCGCGTGCCAGCCATCCATCAGCCACTGATCTCATCCTTGATTTCCACGGACATCTTGGATTTTTCATCATAAATTCTCCTTGTTCCTCACTGGAGGCTGACAGGGATTTTAAGTCCAGAATGAAATGGAGAATATTAAAGCAGCTGTTATTCTATTGTGCCTGTCAGCTCTTTGACTTTAATGCTGTCCTTGTTAATGATAACACCATAACACTTTAAGACCCTCAGCCAAGACCTTCAAGGGCGTCAATTAAATGCAACTTTCCCTGGAAGACCCTCCCTTTTCCTTAAGTTCCCCCATTGTTAAAAAGAGGGCAATGGAGGCACAAGGATCCTGCTGGTGCCACTCCAGGCCCTTCCCAGGGCTGGCAGAGTGCAGCAGCCACCCTGGGCTCAGTGGCCCTGAAGCTGGTGCCATCAGCAGCAGCTTCGATGCACTCTCCCCAGCAAAGGTGCTCCACACACACACCAGCTGCCAGCGAGGCCGAGCTGCTCCATAAGAGAGGTTGCCCAGCACAGCTCCGGGGGTGCTTCATGGTCCCCGAGCCCCACCAGGGCCGCCACCCCCCTCACAGACACTGTGCTCTTATCGGGGCACAAGCACCAGTGTTCGAGCCCACTGCTCCTCTCCCGGACACGGTGAATGGAGAGGTGCCCTCCCAGGGCAGAGGGCTCTGGTCCAGGGACACAGACGGAGAGGTTCCAGATGCAGCCCCCAGCCATGGCACCGTGCTGGGATACCCCAGCAAACCAGAGGGGTGAAGGCTGCAGCTGGGTGCTCTGGGGGAGCAGCTCCAGTCCACGCCTTTGCAGGCAGGGGGCTGCTGAGGCTCAGTTTTTGTGGCATTCCCAGTCTGCCTCCAGCAGCACTGATGCCCACTGCTCATCCTGCCCCACACTGAACAGCAGCTGGAGCCCATGCTCAGGTCTTGCACTGCATGAGACCTCCCTATGCAGAGCTGCCCTCTGCACAACCCCTCCCCAAGGAGAAGAAGCTGCAGGGTCCCAGATTTGAGTTGCTGCAGCATCAGCATTCCACCCCCATCAGCTGATCATCACCACTGTGTCACCTCCACCAAAGCCCCACTTGGATTTGCCCATTGAGGTCTGAATTTTCCCCTCAGCACAAACTCACTCTCTTACCTGCAGCTGCCCCATCATAGCGCTGCAGCTGAGCAGAACCTCCAGCTCCCAGGGACTCCCCTTCCCTGGCTCCTGCTTTATAGAACCCCTGAAAGCAGCCCTGCACCATTTAGCACATTAGGGCTCCCTACTCCAGGAGGAACCCATTGGTTCCAGGGCACAGCTGCTGCCAATTACCACTACTTAACTGGCACATTAAACACATAGTAAGGAATTAGGAGTTTCGTCTGCTCTCTACTTAACAATAACAAAGTCACTTGACCTTTTTTCAGCCACCACAATGGCTGTGTAAGTGACTGTTTGACAAATGGGCTTTGTAATGGTCTCTGTTCTTTCTCATGCGACTGGTGGAACAGTTAATATCTTGAGTCACAGCATTAAGAGGAGTGCTCGTGATTAATTTAAGATGTCAATTAATCACCCCAAATGGACTGGTTTGTCATCACTTCCTAATGGGAAGATGTTGATTTGTCCCACAGAATTTGTAATAGGAAGCGAGGCGAAGGCCCTGCTCAGAGAAGCCCGGCTCTGGTGCTGCAGGAATAGACCAGGGGAAATAAACACTTCCACATCCAAGTGTCCTGTTTGCCCCAGTTTAAAAGTCACAGCACCCTGGGGAGAGCTCCTTTGTACTTATTCCAAAGCGCCAGCACTGATTTGACTTCAGACACCTTCCTGGAGCAATCTGATGTGAGCTGCAGCACAGGGCAAGTGGGGCAGTGCCAGAACACGCAGCGGGTGCAGGGGATGACACCGTCCCCAGCCCAGCAGGCAGCACCAGGCAGTACCAGGCAGTACCAGGCATGTCTCCTGTCTCTCACCCTGCATTGTGCATCCAGTGCACGCAGGAGCAGCTCGGCAGGGGAAGGCGAGGAAGCAGCCGAGCGTGGCCACAAAGGTTCATGCTCAGCCGGGGGCCCGTGGGCACAACCGGCCCCTGCCGCCCCAGCCCTCTCCTCACTGGGATCCATCAAGGGAGATAGATTTGAGCACCACTGCCTGTCCGCCTCATCCTCCCCCATTCCCGATCCTGTCCTTCCCAGGTCACCTTCCCATTACCATCTGAGTGTGAAATCAGATGGGTTTGCAGCCACCTCTTGTAGAACAACACAGGTCCACACTCTCTTTGCTGGAAGCCTTGGCTGAAGTAAGACATCCTTTCTAATGCCAACCAATGCCTCATTCCTACACACAGATGAATGGGTCCAGGTGGGATTTTCAGATGCTCCAAAACCTCATGAATATAAATGAGGCTCCTCATAGGTGACACTCTGGGAAATGCTGCCACAGGCCCTTGCCTCACACAGGTTCTCACTGGGAGGGTCCTGCACAGGAGAGCAGTGGGTGAGGAAACACAGCACACCCTGTGCTTCAGACACTGCTATAGGCCAGTGGTAACACTCCGCCAGAGGAGGTCAGGATGTGACGCTGGTGGGATCCTGGCAGCCACACTTCCTCACCAGTGCATGAACATCTTCCTGTTCAGGGTGTGCAGTGCATTCTGCACTCTAATTTTACAATGTATTGTTTGGAGAAAAACCACCCAGGTCCAGTCTTCAGGAGCCTCAGTACATTCCTCCTCCCCAGTGTAGGCAGCAAGGACTGGAAAAATCTTTGATTTCAGCCGGACAAAGAAGACATTGACAATTTCAAATCTGTCCTTGGTTTCTTTTTATAGGAACATGACATGTGCAGCGATGATTCAGAACTGAGCTCCAGCGACTGCCAGCACTGCCGCACCGGTCCTGAGCTAAGCCCTCCCTGCACAGCCCCTCCTCGCCCATGGGGCCATGGACCCGGTGCTGCCCCGGAGCTCGGGTCTCCCCTGCCCAATCACACAGAAGCCCATCAGTCACTGAGAGCGCTGAGAGGTGATGGTCAGAGCACATCAGCCACGCTGACATGCACTGCGTTGCTGGGGACAGGCGTTGCGAGCTCAGTGCTCCTGTCCCAGCTCTTAAAATACTCTGTTCACCAAGTCTGCACAAGCGCTGAGCACAACGCCAGCAAGGCTGACACAGCCGCCCTCCGCACCCAGTGTGCACTACCAACTGTACAAGGACATCCTCCAGTGGGAATGCAAGAGCCTGGAATTCCCCTGCACCCACCTGTGCTCCAGGAGCAGGCATTGTTTGAAAAATCCCATGAGCAATTGCATGACAACCATGGTGAAAAGGGACTGAACCCATGTGGATTCCAAGTGGAGAAGTTGGCACTTGATCTGCACCTCTCAATATGGTGCTGATGGTGCAAAAACCACATCTGTGATCTGCCCTATGCCACCCGTCTGATCGTGGCACTTGTGGAAACGATTTCCTGAAGAGGTACAGCGGTAACTGTGGTGACACTCCTCAGCCGGATCACTCCTCCTCCTCCCAGCATCCTCTTCCTCCTGGCACTGCCATCCTGATGACAGCTCCTGGCCATGGAAGCCACTGCTCAGCCGGTGCAGGTCCAGGGGCTCTGCCCACCGAGGGCTGGATGCAGCTCTGTGCTGCAGACAGTAGGTCCCTCAGGAGAGCTGTGGCCAGGCTCCCAAGCCAGGCTTTATCTTTGCCTTCTGTAAACGACTCTGCTTTAGACTGGCCGAGAGCTGTGAGATCCTTCACCAGCACAAAATGCCCTTTCTGTGCACGTTACCAGCTATAGGAGCATCTGCTGCTGGAGTGTTGACATGGATGGATGTGCTGACACAGACAAACTTTCACCCAGGGCACGTTGTTAACACAACAAACCCGTCTGCCAGGCCTGTTGATGGGATGTAAAGTATAAGGAGTGCTTTCCATGGACAGCTAATTGACACGTTACTGAAGGGAAGGAAAAGGCCCCATTCTGACAGGAATGGGAAGCAGGGCCAGGAGCTGCAGTGTCCTCCTGCTGCTGCAGGGCCCAGGCCTGGGGAGCCTCCAGCCAGCAGCACATGCATGCAGATATCCCCTGCACATGGCAAGGGTGTGTATTAAAGCTGGGGCACAATGAGCTCCATGTGTGGGGAGGCACAACACCACCACTGAGATGCTTGTGAAGCGGCTGGACCACGATCGAGCTCCTTGTGAATGCACAGAAGCATTTCCTGCTCTCAGCAGATCGCTGTGACCTGACTGCGCAGCCACTGCTGGGGACCAACCTGCCAGGGAGCAAAATCCTCCCCCTGATCGCGGCAGCTCCAAGCTGCAGGAGACAGTGACCATGAGGCTATTTCCTCTGCTGTACTTTTCCAGGATGTTTCTGGGTCACTTGCTGCTGTACGAGGCATTACCTGGGCTCGTGTGAGTGGTGTCACCCCTCATCAGCCTCACACTGTGCAATAAATAGAGTCCAAGTAGAGACAGAATTCTTTCCCACCCCGAAGTCTGTGAGAGGAAGGGATTTTGGAGCTAGAGATGGAGCATCACCTGCCTCTGGCTGCCAGAGCCCAGCAACACGCAGCACTCCAGGCTGCAAGCTCACAAGGCATTAATCACCTAACGAAGAAGTCACTTGGGATGTTAGAAAACAAGAGCAAGGATGGGAAAAACGGACTGGCAGTGGGATGCAGATGAAGAAAGCCCACAGAAGGTGGAAGGGAGATGTGCAACTGGTCTCTGTCACACTGCCCCAGTGTCCAGCAATAACAGCATCAAAAGAGTTCCAGCATAGAGAGACATGGGGCTGGCTGCACATAAGCAGTCAGTCCCCAACCCACAGCCCTGGCCCAGGCCGGCTCTGCCAGCCCCACAGCTCTGAATAGACACACAGGGTACAAGTGTGCTCCAGAGGTTTCCTCTGGCTCGCTCCTCACTGCTGCTGGCACCGCTGCAGGTCTGGCTCCCTGGACATCACTGCTCCAGCAGTCTAATGGGAGTTCTTCATCCCCACACCACGTGCAGCACGTGGTCTGCTTCAGCATCTTCAACCCAAGCCAGGTTTGCCCCATGCAGGTTCCTCTGCAGGAGCAGCTCCCGGCCCATTGCACGCGTGGGGGCCCATGAAATCCTCATCAAACCCTCTTCCCAGCACTGCAGGAAACACATCTCTTTTTCCTGCAAGTTCCCATGAAATCACACAAACCTCGGGGGCCGGGGGAGGAAGCGCTGCCCTTCCCCACAGCCACTGCCTCCCATGGAGCAGCTCCAAACAACAACTGTCCTCTGTCCCTGGGCAGTGCTGCTCGCCACGGGCAGCTGCGCTGAGTCCCCATGGTAAGCATCAGGATCTCTGCACGGCATTCCCTGGCCAAAGCTCCATGACAAAACCCTCAAATCTGGAATTTTAACCCATAACAAACCCGTGAAACCTCAGCTGCGTTTCCATGAAAACAACCAGCCCCTTTGCTAGGCTCACGCTGCGGGATGCCAGAGCCTCGCTGCTTGCACCAGCACCTCCAGCAGAGTCACTGAGTTGTCCAACCTGGTGCCAGCAGAGAAACTGGTCTCACTGGGCAGTCAGGTCCCAGAGAGGGAGGCGCAGGTAGCACAGCTCTTCCAGCTACTCAGAAGCCTTCCCAAAGCTCTTCCTACACACGGATGTTGATCCCTTTGTCTGGGGAAGGATTGTTTCTAATTCACTCCAGCACAGAGGTGAGCCTTGAGGTGGGAAACGCTCCTCATCCACACAGCCCCAGTGCAGGAGATGGCCAGAGACTCCGCACCAAGGCAATGCTGCTCCCCAGATCATCCTCTCACACTGACAAGGGAGACTCTCAGCATGAAATCACACAGTGTGAGACTGATGCATAGATCAGGGAAAAAAACATCCAGTAATTAATTTTCCTCCTTTAAAATCCCTCTTGCAGTTGATTCAGAAAAAATAGAAGTTGTAATAACAAAAGAAAATATTAACTCATTTCTTACCATCTCAAGCCCCTTAGAATTAAAGAAATCACAGGTAACAAGCATCTGGAGATCACCCAGAGAGTGGCAGTGCCCAGTGGGACAGCAGAGAGATCAGGGTGAGTTAAGCAGCTCCCTTCATTACATGGATACGCAGCAGCAGGGCCCGGGTGTGCTCATGTCCCCATTCCAGAGCCGCTCTGGAGCTTCCCCAGGCCAGGCTCTGGACTGGAACCTGTCACCCCAGTGGTGCCTGGGGCTGCAGCAGAGCCCCTGGCAGAGGCAGGTCTTTGCTGGGTAACTGGAGGTGATGGGGTGCTGAGGGCACTGCCTGTGCCCACCCATGTCCTGCTCCTGACAGCTCATTCTGCGGCACCAGAGGAGCTGCAGCCCCAGCCGGGCACTGCTGGCACCCAGCAGGGACAAGGCTCTGGTGTCACCACTGCCAGGAGCAGGAGAGCAGTTACGCCAAAGATCATTTCCTCCTTCTGATCAGGGATCAACCGACCACTTGCTCCCGTTTGCCCCCACCCAGGACCTGCAGCCTCCAGCTCTGCTTGCAGAGCAGTCACTCCTGTGTCCAAATGCAAATGAGGTCCGTGAAAGGCTTTGCTTTGAAACCCGCATTATTCCCTGGGGTCCCGACCCTCCCTGCCACATCCCTCACCCCAGCCTCCATCCCTGCCCCTGCGCTCGGCCTTCCCAGAGCAACAAAGGTTATGGGAAATAAAAGGGAGCAATTACCATCTGGGAATCATCAAGCAGGAGCCCAGAGGGGAAGGAACAGCAGCAGAGGTTGGGATGACCCCATTGCACACCACCCGTGTGTGCCCCAGCCCAGCCAAACCCCAACAGCCTGGTAGGGACTGCAGGGACCCGGCCCCAGCAGCACCCACGGAGGCATGAGGGGCTCCGAGGTGGGGATGGGAACAGGGATGGGGACATCCCACAGCTCCACCCTTTCCATGTCCCCTCGCAGGCAGCCATGCCCCTGACTGGGGCGGCTGCTCCTCCTGCTCATCAATCAGTTCCTGCTCTGTCCACTTCGGGGCCTGGAAACCAAACCTTGCTGTAAATCTCAACCACCACCGCTCTGCTTTGGCGGCGGAGGGCCCCGCATTCCTGAGTTTCAGGCTGCAGCCACGTCTTCAAGAGCAGAGCCACAAGAGCTTTCTGATGGTTAATTGCTGGCACACTCTCACTAAAAACATGAAACACCCCCTGACAAGCTGTGTGATTTATTACTGCCCGCTGCAAAACGGAACAAAATCAATTGGCTATTGCCTCACTTAGTGAGGGCTTGTCACCGCCTGCGAGCAGGGTGTGAAGAATAAAAGCCAGGCCCAGCTGGGGCTGCTCCACCTGTGCCGCGGCAGCACCAGGGCTGAGCCAGGACCGGCTCAGGGATGCCCATCACTGCCATGGCACTGGTTCATTCCCGCTTTGCAGCTATTAACTACAGATGCCATTGCAAGCATCGCATGCAGTACATTCCACAGGAGACGCAGAGCAATGACAAGGTGTTTGTTTATGACACAAACATGTCCCATAATTAACCAAACCCTGGCGCTCAAGGGGGTGCCAGCCCACTGGGGCAGGTTGCTTTGCTGGCAGAGAGGGAATGGTTGGGGCAAGGGCCAAGGAAGGTTCCTCTCACCGCGTGTCCATGTCTGGTGGCCGTGGTTCTCCTTGGCTCCCGGTTGTCTCCGAGAAGGCAACCCTGGTGTGCCCAGGCTGGAAACCCACGTTATGGCAGTGCTGCAGCCACCTCTGCCTGGCATTTCCAATGAAAACCAGCAGCTTCCGAATGCAGGGAAGCCCCCACACTGCCCCAGAAACCCACCAGACAGCAGCAGAAACCCACCTTCATTCCCCTTCTGCCAGCTCAGGAGCAAGCCCGAAACCCAGAGTCACAGAAGCAGCTGAGGTCAGGGCCAGAGCTCATAGACTGGGGCCAATGTAGGTGAAAAGCAGCTGCTCATTGGCAACTGCAACCAGTGCCAGGGAGAACACACCGGTGCCATGGTGCTCGCCGGTGAGAGACAGAGCCCGGATGGGTGTTTGCGCTGTCATTTGGTGCGAGGTCAGTGTCAGGGACCACAGACACACCACATGGCTGGCGCCAGCACAGGATCTGGTCCTACATAGCCAAGGCACATTTTCAGGGTTGCAGAAACAGAAAGGTTCCTCTCCTTGCATTTCATCACCTTTGTTTCATTCCCAAATCACTTACAGTTTCTTCCAGTCATAGCCGGGAGATGCTCCTCCCATGAAGCTCCAAACTGTGCAAAGCATAAAGAAGCTGCATTATTTATAGACTCTGGATAGATATTTCACAAGCGGTCCGGCCCATTCCCAGCATTCCCTCCATTCACAGATCATTAAGTAGCACTTGCTGACATATAAGGCAATGCAAGTGGAGTGGTTAACTTTGAATATTGCCATTGAGCCCGGTGGTAAATGAGATTCAGGAAGTAATTGTCCAAAGAGAGGGAATGGCTTTTGCCCTGCCAAATAAAGCTCAGCTCAGAGCATCCAGGAAAGCACCAGCACAATATTACCACAGGAGTGCTGGGCTGCATGACCCTGTGGTGCCAAGGGGGGGATACAACACCCATCCTGTGCCCATGAGATCACTGTTGAGCCTGAAAGGGATTTTCTGCTGAGCTCATGGCTCAAGAGGACCCTCCCTGGGAGCGGTGGCTCCTTTGCATCCCCAGGCCCACTCCAGTCAGGCGGACACCAGACACTGGCCTCGTCCCACCACATCTCTGCCCACAGCTGAGGGGGAAGATCGGGGGGCATCTGCCTCCACCTCTGCGGGCAGCTTGGAGCAGCTGAGCAGGGACAATGGGAGGACATGACTGTGGGGACATCTGTGTCTGACCCAGGAAATGTTCTGGTGTCACAATAGCAGTGGACTGTTGAAAAAGAAAAGGCAGACATGAGAGCGCAAAAAGATCTGGGATATGGCGACAGGCTGCAGCAGAGCACAGGGCTAAGGTAGCTTCCCAGGTTACCCAACAGCCTGCTCCAGAAACAGCGTGGCCATGCAGGAGGCTCGTGACTCCTCTCCAGGGGCTAATGCCTGCAGACAGGCAGCATGGTAGCTCATGCTTCTCCCGGTACCTGGGCCACAGGGTGTAAAGCAGCCTCCTGCTGCCCTTCACACGTCCTTTCATTTACCTTGATTCTGAGGACCAAACTTACCCCACAGCTCTGCATCCCTCTCTCAGACTCAGGCTTCCTCTACCGAGGCCAGAGCTGCTGGCCAGGGCAATCACCCAGGTTGTGCAAACCAGGTGCTGAGCACAGAGCATGAGGCTTTGGTACTGTACGAGAGGTCTGCAGCAGGTTCTGCAGGGTGCCCGGTTCCCAGTGGAAAGCAGCCCCACACTGCAGCACTTCCATTTCAGTCCATAGCGTGGTGTGCTGCAGCGATAGGAACTGTGGGGCCAGTGGAAAATGGGGCTCTGAGCTCATGCATCTTATTTTAGCTCCCCATCCTCTCTGGAAGCTATCTCAGGCATGTTTTGGGAATACAGCAGGTATTTTTATGAGTGGGATTTGCAAGGGTATTTTCATCTTAGACTTGGAGACAGCTGGGCCCACTGCCAGGGTTAGGAGGTGCAGAGGCAAGAAACATAAAACTAGCAAGAGGTAGGCTTCCTACTGGGGCTTATATTTAGCTGGGAGGAGCAGGAGCACTTGGAAATGTCCCGCTGGTGCTCACTGCGCCAGGCAGTCCCCAGCCAGTCCATGCCGGCCACCCTCGACCCAGGCCAGGAAAGGCAAAGGGAACGTGTCCCGGCCAATGGCACTTCTTTGCCCGGCCCACCTGGCACCGCGAGTCCCCGGCTGCCCTTGGGATCAACTGACACCAGCGCAGGGACTGCAGGAGCGGTCGGGACAGCACCCGCGTGCCAGGGCAGAGTTGCGCTGGGAAGCACTGAGCTGCGCTCACTGCATGCTCATGGGCATGGGAGCAGAACCCCGCGCTCTGGGGGTCTCAGCTCCGTATTGGTGCTCCCAACATGCTCCTGAGGAGCTGCCAGCCCTGGCACTGAGCCGGTACCGCTCTGTACACCATGCATGGGCTGTCACACTGAGCTAACCACGCTGCTCCTGTCCTGTGGGCACTTGCTGCACACATCCACGCTGGACAGGGGATGTTTGTCCTGGCACCAGGGCACAGCCAGCTGACAGCCAGCAGTGGACAACCTTCCAAGGGGCTTCCAGACAAAGCCCATGGTGCACACGAGCCAGGGTCCTTGCCCCACAGTGCAGCTGAGCCACTGGCCCCCGCACAGCATCAGCTGCGTGCTCAGCGGGAGCAGAGCTGAGCTGCCCAGGGCTGAGCTATGGAGGGGAAGCCCCGCACCAGCCCATGACAGGGCAGCATCCAGAGCACAGCCCTGGGGTTGAACATGGGCTATGGAGGTCCCCGGGGTGCTGCGGAGCACAACAGCTGAGGGCTGAGCCAGCGGGGCTGGGGGCTGCGGAGCCAGGGCAAAGCACGACCTTGCAGTGACATGGGGAGCACCACATCCCACCGGGTGGTGCTGAGCCCAGAAAGAGAACATGAGCCCCACAGCTGCGCTGTGCTTGGTAGGGGCCCAGGGGCACATGGGCTGCCACAGCCAGCACTGTCCCCAGGCACCACAGAGCCCGGGCCCAGCGGCACCACCAGCTCATCCCAACACAGAATGTATTCCCAGGGCAGCGAATACAAACAAAGCCAACCCCAAACCCACCTGCACCCAAGAGCTGGCCACGGCCAGGCTTTGTTGGGAGGGCGACTTTATTTTGTTCATTTTGAACCAAATCCATGTGATTTGGCTCACTGGAAATGGACACGCTTTGAATACTGTGTGTTCCCTCCTCGCTGCCCAGAGGGAGGGCTGCTGCTGACCCGGAGCAGGGAGCTGGAGGGATGCACCACAGGATCTTTGTTTTCTGTAGGAGCATTGCAGCTCTCCCAAAGTGAAGACAGTCCTTAGGAAGCGGGAAGGTGACAGACCCCGGGGCCGTGTATCATAAGGTCATGAGGCTGAATCCTGGTGCTACACACCACTCTTGTGCAGTTCA
>JAOEHY010031655.1:0-20775 GCA_025447955.1 Psilopsiagon aurifrons | reverse complement strand
GGACTGTAGTGATAGGACAAGGGGTAATGGGTTCAAACTTAAACAGGGGAAGTTTAGATTGGATATAAGGAAGAAATCCTTTACCATGAGGGTGGTGAGGCACTGGAATGGGCTGCCCAGAGAAGTGGTAAGTGCTCCATCCCTGGCGGTGTTCGAGGCCAGGTTGGACAGGGCCTTGGATGACATGGTCTAGGGTGAGGTGCCCCTGCCCATGGCAGGAGGTTGAAACTGGATGATCTTAAGGTCGTTTCCAACCCTAACGATTCTATGATTCTATGTTCTTGTGTTTCTTAGCAAAATCAGGAAGAAATTCTTCCCTGTGAGGGTGGTAAGGCCCTAGCACA
Organism: Psilopsiagon aurifrons; assembly: GCA_025447955.1. NCBI lineage: Eukaryota > Metazoa > Chordata > Aves > Psittaciformes > Psittacidae > Psilopsiagon > Psilopsiagon aurifrons. Next base: position 20,431 of record JAOEHY010031655.1, on the reverse strand, counting down.
GGTTGCCAAGGGAAGCTGTGGTTGCCTCATCCCTGGCAATGTTCAAAGCTTTGAGCAATCTGGTCTAGTGTGAGGTGTTCCTGCCCATGGCAGGGGGTTGGACCTGAATGAACTTTAAGGTCTTTCCCAGCCCAATGTGTTCTGTCATTCTATGGTTGATTCTTGGTAAATATGTTATCATTAATGCAAGGGGTCAGATTTTTCCATCCCTCTAATTTCAGGAAAGTATGCACTGCAGGCACCTAGTTCAGGAGCTGTGGTGTACAAACATCACAGATGGGGAACACAGCTGGAAGGTAGTCCAGCCACTGGGAGTCAGCAGGTCTGTAGGTCACTAGTATCATGACATGGGAAAAAGTAGAGGCCGTGACTCAAAGTCAGAAAGGTGTGCCAGCATGAGAAAAGATCAGAGCATCCTGTGGGCTGAAGTCACCAAAAACATGGCTGAAAACTAAGGTACCCCTTCACCTGTAGCAGGATGGCATTGTGGTTAGCCAGTATTCAAGGAAGATGCTGAAAGCACAGACAGTGAAGAAGGGCTGGTGTGGCAAGCCAACCCTTCAGAAGTGGGAGAATGTATTTTGTGGATGCTTCTTTGTTTTTTCCTTGTGGTTAGAACAGGAAAGGGCCATTCTTATTTCTAAACACACCACAGTGCCAATACCACAGAGAGAAGAACGGTTCCAAATCGCTTGAAAGCAAAGCTGACAAGAAAAATGTGGATCTTAACCAGCCATAGATAATGTGACGTTCTGATACTAGCGGAAGGCTATTGGTATGAAGGTGCTAGCTCCTGGCACACTGGAGAGGTGAGTTTCCTGCAGCTGTAGTTTGTGACGGAGGGGGAAGGCCAGAGCAAATTTTGGCACAGTGAGTGCTGGATGCAGTACCAGAATTACAAAAGAAATAACAAAACCACCGTGTTTGCACTTCTCCTGGATTGTGGCGGTTAAAACCACCACGCCCCTACCCCCAGCCAGGCGACTGTACACACTCTGGTAGTTGCGCCCATGGTGGTTTTGGTTGAGCTAAGCAGGAAGAGGTCTAATAGAATTGAAAACAAAACAAAATTGCCAATCAGAAACAGTCTTCAAATGCCAGTTCAAAACTTCCATAAGCAGAGCTTTAGTTTGTGGAAGACCAAGCAGAAAATCCCTGTCTTAATGAAAAAAACAACCAAACCAAACCCCCAAACCCACCCCTGGATGTTTACACCAGCAGAACACAATTCACTGAAACTGAAGAGCTGCTTGGCTATGACAGGCAGAGTAACAAGGAGAAAGACCTAACACAAAATAAGTTGCTTTAACTACATAGCAGAAGCAAGCATTTAGCGAACATAGAGGGTGCGGGGAGAAGGGAACTGCATGCCCATTACTCAGTATCGTGTTTTTTTTTTCCTGGACTGGCATCAAAGTATTGTTCAGCTGTGAATGAAAAGTATATTGAAGTGAAAAAATGTTGCCTCCAAGTTAACCCTGCAGGCAACAGCACATGCACAGCATGAGTGAACTGCTCCAAGGAAAGACTTCAACAGTGTTAAGTGGCTGCTTAATGGAAAGACCTGTGTGCTTTGTGTGGGATGTGGTGCTGTAGCATGGCCAAATACATCAAACATATTTTCCACCTTCATCAGTACTCATTTCCCCACAAATGCTGCCATGCTATTAACCACTTTTACAGGAAACGTATAAATGGAAATAAAAGTACTGCAGAGAAAAATGAAGGAAAGCACAGAGTTTGTGTACACCATAACGTGATTTTTTGGCAGTTCCTGCATTACTGATGTGCTTTATTTAAGCATTGGTTGGAAGGAACTTTAAAGAATTTGTTTGCGTAGTGTTGGTATGACACTTTTCTCCCATCCCCCCGACTTCCCCCATGCATGACACCAAGCATAGATGCAGTAATGCAACAAATGAAAGATTTGGCAGGTCACTGTAAAAGGTGTCATGCTGACAGTATCTGACAGAACGAGGGGCTGGGAGGTTCCTGTCTCCTTCCTGCTTGGGGTGAAGATCCAAGGCAGAAAGCCAAGTCTGTCAAAGCACATTATCCACAAGGCTAATAGGGCTGAGGTTGCTCTTGTGATTCTCAGCTTGCTCAGACCATAAAGGGCTAATAATACTTAGGAGTGAGCTAAGCCTGGCAGGCAACGAGCTGAGCTGTCTTCTATACATTCTGTGATGAGCAATTTGGATAACAGGAAATGTTTAACTAGGAGTAGAATAGGTGTCTCTGTAAGCAAGATAGAACAAAGGGTGTTGGCCTAGGCCGTGCTGAAGCAATTTCTTGTAAAACACTGGTATAAGAGGAACGTTAGGAGTTCCGGGAAATGGTTTAAATACAAATAGAACTTTCTTGGGAAATTTAATGAATATGTATGTATCACTGTCATGCAATGCCTGCTTTTGTGAATTCCAGGTGAAAGGACCTCTTTATCTCCAGTTCTGCAATAAGGAATGCCTTCTTTCTAAGATTCCAGTGCAAGTCTTAGAGAGTTTTATTTGCTGACTTTTAGGGTATCACTTGGTGGAGTAAAGGACAGGCTGAAGGTCTGGTGTTCTTGCAGTGCATATGTCCTCTCCTGGGTGACAGGTGATAAAGACCCAGTTGTCAACCCCAAGCAGGGCTCTGGCACTGTCAGGTTCATCTCTTGTTGGGTCTTTACCTGGCAAGGGTTGTCTCCACAGCCAGCACAGCCCAGGAACCAGTCATCCATTTTAATATGCTGAGCAGGACAGGGAGAGAGTCCTCTCAGTCCTTCCTGTGTCTCTTAGCCTAGTCATGAGATGCTGTGCTGCTCAGTACTGATTTATTTACACCAAGGTAAGTCAGAGGGTATTTCCAAAAGCTGGAGGTTAAACACATACGGAACTGCCATGAGAAGCAATTAGGGGGAGTGCACTGCGTGCTGCATAAGTCACATGGAAGAAATCCTGTTGTACACAAGCGGCACTGTGCACACATACTGAGGGGAGAAACAAGACTGCTGTAGAGCTGAAGGTGAGCAAGCTCTCCTTCAAGGAGGACTCATGGTCATGTACACACAGCAGATGTGGAGCTGCACAGCTTCCCCTGCTTGCACATCATCCAGCCCAGCTCTTAGATCACCTTCTCTCTCCTGCCTTAAAAAACATCTTTGTTATTGAGTAGTAAAGGCCCCTTTTAACCTGCAGTGCAACTTACTCTACAAAGTAACATCAATACATTTTAAAAGTACTTGCTGAATGTCAAATTCTGATACAAAATGTGTTGAGTGTCATTCGGCCAATACCATGGTTAATGTTGGATTAAATCAGTGGTACATGATGTGTGGCTGCTCACTCAGCTCAGGTTTTGGGCTAACACATTCCTCGTGTACGCTGACAGCAGCACTGTCAGGTTAAAGCAAGGGCATCATGTATGCTGGTCACAAGGGACAGGACAAGGGAAGATCCATTGTTCCTTGCAGCATGGTGGCAGCAGCAGGCAGCTTGGGATAAAACTCTTGGGAGGCCATAGAAATGGCATAGAGCACATGTCCAAGGTGGAAGGTAGACACAGGTCAGCTTACCCCAAAAAGCCTCTGGAACTGGTAGCCAGACTTCTGAGGTTCTCCTGCTCCCAGCCACCAGCTGGGCATGAGGATGGGGACAGGAGGACCAAACTCACAGTCTCTGGTAGCTGCTCTGCTTGTGCATGGATGCAAGTCAAGTGAATGTGTGAGTTAGGGAATTAATTTAGAAAACTAATGAACCAGTGTGGCACAAGTGGGTTGATTTGATTGCTGGTTTTTACCTTAGTTGTTTTTTAACTCCTGAGCTCCCCAGATGAAGTCTGATTCTCAGGGGCATTTTCCAGTAAATCTGAGTGGAGGGAGAGTAGCACTGCTGACAGGATGTTGAGAAGTAACAGAAGATGACTGCAGGAAGCAGCTCAATCAGGCTGTGCAAAACCTCTTGTGACAAATCTTTGCACAAAGCCAAGCATGTGACCACAGATGGATGTGAAACCACTTTTCTTATTACTTTCCTTTGGGTTCAATGTGCTTTGTATGAGCCACATATATGAGGATCTGGGGGCCCTTGGCCCCAGTTTTGAGCTCCTTGCTGTGTGCTGAACTTTGTGTTTGGGGGTCTCCCAGCCATACACCCAGCACCATGTTGTGCCTGATGAGCCAGCCAAGCAGACCTGCTCCACTGTGTGCAGTGTCCCTGGCATGGAAAGGACAAGGGACACACACGCATGGGCAGGGTACAGTTGTCTTCTTGTACCAACTGTAGCCGCTTAGGTTTTGATGAGATGTGAGCCTGATCCTTAGCTACATTTCTAAGGGCTGTGAATATTTCTCCCAACACTTGCTCATGTCCTTTCTCCTCTGGCTTTTATAGTTAAAAGGACTTACCTTTCTTCTGAGTCATTCCTTTTCACCTGAGTCCTTCCAAGTTGTGGGAAAGAGGCATGGTCTGGGTGAGAGGGTCTCTTCCATCAAACCAGTGTCATACTGATTCGGAGAAATCTCCAGGAACTCACCAACAAAGCTTTAAGTTGACAAGCAGGTATTCTTTATTGCAGCACTGGAACACACGGGGGATCACTCCTCCACGCGTCTCTACCAAGCATCAACCAAGCTGTGATTATATTGTCGTTAAACATACATATTCATTAGATTCCGTACATTACATCATACTTTTACAGAATGCACACAAAAATGCGGTAGTGGGACTTCGACCCCTGGTGATTATTTCTTCATCACTTTGTTTTAGGATCGTTGTCATATCAGTCATACCAGTAACCACCAGGCAGTTCTGGCAAAGCTTATCTTAGTAATTTCCTTTTCTTTAGAGTTCCTAACAAAGCCTAACGTTCTTGAGGTTACTGATTTACAACCCTATTCTTCAACCAACCCCATTCTTCAAACCACCCTATTCTTCAGTCAACTCCATTCTTCAGTATGCAAAAGCCCTTCTCCATGTCTGAAATGAGACCCCGAGCTTGTTCCTCTGCATTTTGAAAGGGTCGGTGGGACCATGGCTTTGGAAAGAGGCCCCCAGGCACCCTCCTACCAAGCAGCCCCCCATGACCTGCACACCAGTGGTCTTACAGCGGACTCCCTGTTAATGAACAACCTGATTTTTGCCACTCAAGACACCAGGGTGCGTATAACTAATAGCACAAAGGCAGTGTACTGGGGAAGGTGGCTCTGCTCATTTGCAGCAGTGTTTGAAGCTGTGTGGTGGTGTTTTCAAATGGTATGGAGAATAGGTGGGAATGCCTGCATGTGGTTTGTGCCAGCATAGAATAGAATAAACTAGTTTCTGCTTGCCATGTCCTGGCAAAATACAACGGTAAACCACGTAATCTATACTTTGTTCTCTGCAGAGAAAGCAAAAAAGTATTCAGGAAGAGGTGTTTTTTTAAAGACTCCTGAGTCTTTATCAAAATTACATTTACTGTAATACACGTTAAATTGGTGAATATTAATTTCAGCTGATTTTTTCCATTGCCTCCTCAGAAATAATCTTTTATTCTTACTGTATGGAAAAAGGCATTGCAGGTTTAGATTGGTTACCATGTTTCTTTCTGGCTATTGAGGAGTTTTGCTCTTGGCCTTGCTGTGGCTAAGAAAGGAGGGCTTCGCAGCTGACTGCCTGTCTTCCCGCAGTGCCATTTCATGGACGAGGAGAAGAGGACCATAGCCACCAGCCATAAGCAGATGATCAGGCCCTGTGGTGGCTGTGATGGGAGGTCACAGTCCAGTGCTGGGTGATGGTGATGCTCTTGATGTGTTCCAGGAGCTTGTGTCTTGATTTCACTGGTGAGATATTTACAAGGTTTTTTTGACCGTCTTAAAAAGTGGGTGAAGGGAATGAGCTGATGTAGGTATTTGTGGTGGTGGTTTCTCAGGGTGACAAAGGGCGGTTACATCTTGATGCACTGGAATTTCAGGTTTCTGTGGAAGAAAAGCACTTTCAGGGTCTGAGTGCTCAGACAGTGTCAGGCTGTCTCTGAATAGAGCTTTAACAGACTGTTAAAATCCCTAAGGTGTTGCTGATGAGCCTTTTAATGCATTATCTCCCATAATGACTGCATTTCAGCTTCCCATCTCCCTCCTTCCCCAGCAGACTTCCAACCTTGCCCAGCCAGCCAGTGGGATGTCAGGTATCTCCTCTTCAAGAAAGCATTGGCTGAATAACACCTTTTTGCAAGCTTCAATTTCCTCATTCCCTTGCAATGTTTGGTTTGGGGTTTTGTTGGGGTTTTTTTAATTGAAAGAAAAAAAGTGGGGGAAAAAAAATAAAAAGAAAGCACGTACAATGCATCCAAGTGTCATCCAGGCAGCCCTGACATAAAGCAGTGATAGCTGCAGTTAGACTTCGGAGCTGTTGGAGGCCAAGGGGAACAATCAGGGCAGGGCTTACTGTTAGCAGTACTACTGGTAAAAAGGGTCCGCTTAATGTGCCATAAATCCCAGCCTGCTGATTCAGAGACAACTCCAGGCACAAGCTCACCAACAAAGTTTTCAAGTTGACAAGCAGGCATTCTTTATTGTGGCTCCAGAAGGCACGGGGGATAGCTCCTCCAAACGTGTATGACCGTATTGCTATACAAGCTGCCCTTACATAGTCCCTTGGACATACATGCATATTCATGAGGCTACACATGAATTACATCATTTTCCAGACAGTTTCCCGCATACATACAAAAATGTGGTGGTGGTCTTTGAGAGTCGTTTACTTCTTCCAACAATCCTCATAACTGCTGGCAGTCTTTGAAGCACCAGCTTAAGTAACATTACAGACATAGCAATCCTCCTGGCCTTCTACTTATCAGACCTTGCGTTGCTCCTGCCAAGCAGCAGCTCAGACCCTTCTGTGCTCTCTGCACGCTCTGTGCATCGTGCTGGGAAATGATAATCACTGTCCTGGTGTCACAGCTTCTCTATGAAATGTGGAAGTGTATCCAAACCTGTCAGTGACTCGCACAGCACATGAGTGGTTAAATATTTGGGGCATGTTGGTGAAGAAATAGTAAATATTAGTTTCTCATGGAGGGAAATGGATGTGCGTATAGTAAGGACTCAGTTAATTTTATGATAGCCGGGCTATGAGGTTTGTGACAAGCACTTAGCGAACCAGCCTGATTTTTACAGAAAGCCTCCACGCGAGGTATACTGATTAATCCAGAAATGAAAATACAAATGTATCCCTAAGAAGGAGCAGGGAAAATGCCTGCTGAAGATGGAGGAGAGGATTAAAAGCAAATGTACCATCGTGTCCTGCTGCCTCCTTATCTGGGCTAAATGGAAGTGGAGGAGGACAGTCAGGGCTGGGGTCCCCCACCCACATCAGTGGCATGGCACAGGGTACTGACCCGCAGGGAGCCACCCTGTGATGAAGGTGGGTCTAATTGTTGCTAAACAAAACCAGTTGCTGCTGGCTGAGAGCATCCTGCATCAGCAGGCTGGGGCAGGGACTGTTCTGGACACTGCTGTCCCTTTCACCCCAGTGCAACCAGCCCATTGTCGACCAAGCCTGGTTGTGAAAGCAAGCAGATCTGCATATCCCCTTCATCTGAAGCCTTTTCCTCAAGAAAAGGGAAAAGCTCAGTGTGAAGGACCCCGCAGTGCCCTTCATCTAGTCTGGCCTGGAATCTGAGAAATATGCTTTTCCTTTAGGGTAAAATGGTGTGGAAGTGTCTATCCCAATAAACACACGTCACTCAGAGCTGTTGTCCCCCAGACAATAACCTCAAGTATGCAGTTAAGGAAATGAGACAATATACATGCAATTACTTTTTTAAAAGACAGATAGCAGTCTGTGATTTAATTGGGGGGCAGGGGAAAATAAAATTGTGCAATATCTATAACCATACCGAAAGGGCACAGCTCCTGACCTCCCCTTCTAGTTACCTCCCACCATTACATTTGCTTACCACTGCCTGCCAATAACAGCCTCCAAGAAAGAGAAACTTTAGTTTCATCTTCCCCAGAGCCTCTTTGTGCAGGGTTCCAGATAAAGAGGAGGCACTGGCAGAGGCTGCTCACCAGAAGGTTGGTTCTCTTAAAGCATGGGAATAGTAAAAACCTGATAGTCTGGGAAGAGTGGGATAATAGTGCAAAAAGATTTTGTGGTGGTTGTGGTTTGGGTTTAATTTTGTTGATTAATTTTGTCAATTTTGTGAAATTGGTTTTTAATTTTATTTTTTTTTTTCCTGCCGAGGACATTTTTTAAAGCCAAAAATATGGCAAATCTTACGTGGGGAAGGGGGATGGATTAAAAAAAGCTAGGCAAAAAAGCTAGATTATGGAGCGGTTATTTCTTCTGTGCTTCCTCCTGCTTCCAGCATTGCATAACTGCATTAAAGGACTCTGCTGGTACTTTGCTCTCTGTTTAAATTGGATTCTTTCTTGTCTACATGGACGCTTAAGATGAAATTCCTCTTAGCAAGGCTGTTTTGTTGTATGTGTTTTCTGGTGTGCTCTGAGGATGTGCTGGATGCAGCTGCTGTCCTGCCAGAAGCTTGGATATCAGCCTCTTTTATATGTTGCTGCCTCCTCTCCCTAAGTCTTTGCTGTCCTTTCCAATGGGATGTGCTATTGGTGACAAGGGCAGCTTAATGTTGTGATCCTTCATTAATGTTCGCAACTATGAGAGAAGAAAGGATGTGAATAATGCTCAGGATACAGTATACTGTGCGTTTCTCAAGGTGTAGAAAGCAGATTTACTGTGTGTTGGTGCATTGCCATGGGTCAGCAGAGGGGATCGCTCGGAGGCAATGCTCACTTGCAGTCTCCCTCTGGACACACACCTGGTACAGTGCCTTTGCCTGCATTCACACCGGGCTCACAGGCTGGTGTGTGCTGCCTGGTGAGCCAGGAGTGGGATGTCTGGAGAAGCATGCATTTCCCCAAAGGGTGGACAGGGAAGGAGACCCCCCCCCCCCCCCCTTGCAGCACTATTCACTCAATTTCGGTTTCTATTCTGCCTTCTGAGCTCAGAAGCTGGTGGGGAGGGGCCAGGCCACCCAGCAGTGATTCTGCCTTTGCCAAGAAAGTCTCAACAAATGTGAGCAGGCAGGGGCTTGGGGTTTTCCTTCCTTTCTTCTGCTAGTGCATAACTAGAAGGACTTGGCCTCAAGGCAAAACTTACTTGTTATATGTGAATGTTTTGTGTTGTTTTTCCCTTGGCTGGGAGAACAGGAGCACAGAGCTTTTTGCTTTGATTTTTTCTTTGGACCTCAGGCTTATTGGCTTTCAGGGTTTACTTGCTTGCTTAACCACAGGAAGTGGGGTTCAAACTTGGGACATTGCATTGAGTTTCTGCCTTTCTGGCTCTCTATGACAAGAAACCGGAGATACTTGTTTTCTGCAGTATCTTTTTTTGCATGGAGCTTGGCTTTGTTATGAGGAAGCTTCCTGCATGCTTTCTATTCATGCCACACCAGTCTTGTGCAAAATATGCCAGGTTCAACAATCAAAATGCCCGAGTCACTGGCTTAAGCCTAGGTTCACTGCCCAGCCCTGCTCAGCACAAGGGAAGTTGTTGAACTGTGTCTATGCACTAGTGAAGTCTTTTGGGGAACATCAGTGACTTGATGCTATTTGAACTGGATAAAAAGCCAGAAAATGCAAAAACCTTGAGAAGATGTAAATGTGGGTAAGATAGGGTCATGCTTTGCCACACATCCAGTGGCAGCAAGGGAACTGGCAAAAGGCTGCCTGCTGAAGAGCGATGGCTACCTGCTCAGTTGGGGGACCAAACTGAGTGCCGTTGTTTTACTAACTGTCCCATTCCCCTCTGGTCTCTTTCAGAAGAGCAACTAGGAATGGCTGTTCCATCCGTTGTGACGATCCAGCCACAGTACGGCATGGTTGTGCCTGCTGCCTCGAGAAACATGTGGCAGACAGGGCTGATGGACTGCTGCACTGACTGCGGCGTGTGTGAGTGGTCCTATCTCTCAGCTGTCAGCAGTGATGTGCTGCAGTCAGTCCCATGCCCTCTTGGGATGCTTGTCTCACCCTGGCCACTTGGGTCGGTGGTGTGACAGCTGCAGCTATGTAGCCTGGTCCTCTCAGTTCCCCTCCCAGTGGCAGTGGTGCTGGGTGGGCAGGCAGAGCCTCACCTGCTGCTGCGTTTCTCTCCCTGCCAGTCTGCTGCGGTTTATTCTGCTTCCCCTGCCTGGCGTGCCAAGTGGCTGGGGACATGAATGAGTGCTGCATGTGTGGGACCAGCGTGGCCATGAGGACACTCTACCGCACCAGATACAACATCCCGGTCAGTGGTTAACCTGCCCCTCACCGTGCTGTGGGGATGGAGTATGAGGTGCCCCCAAGACCCCTCTCTCTGCAGCACATGAGAGATGAGCATAGGGTTGCAGCAATCTCCACTCACCCTTTTTTTTCCACTTCTTTATCCTGAATGATGCCAGGAGCATAGGACAGGGGTTGGGCCACCCTCTGGTGCGCTGATCCCTGGGATGGTGTCCAACAACACTTGCTAATGATTAATCGGACACAGGTCCTTCCCAGCACACTTCACTGGGGCACAAGTCCTGCCGTCATCTGCTGCTGACCACAGCTGATGCTTCCCCATGCTATCCCCAATCTTTGAAAGATGGGAAAGATTTGGGGGAATTGTGGGCAGACCAAAGAACAGATTAAGTCAGTTGCACATATAAACATCTGTAATTTGATGCAGGAGAAAGGTGGCCATTCACTTAAAGTACAAAAGTGAAATGGTTTCTTCTCAGCCATGGGTTTGTGCCATCCTCAGACAAACCATGCTGGCCTAAAACCAGTGTGCCACAAAAAGCCTTTTTCTGTGTGTGTGCTCCGTCCCAGTTTTAAAACTCATAAGCATAAACTTAATTAGCTATCTGAAGCTTGCAGAAAGGGCTCTTTCCTTCCTTTCCACTATATGTGGGATCTCCAGCACTGGGTTTTAGTGTCTGCTACTCAGGACACTGCAGCCAGACTGGAAAAAAAGGGCACTCAACCTGGAATGTGCTAAACCTCTTTTTGGCTGAAATGTGGCTTTTAGAAAGCCTCCATCCCTAACCTATTTCTTCCTAACAGGGGTCCATTTGCTCTGACTTCTGTATCAGTATGTGGTGCCTTACGTGCTCTGTTTGCCAAATTAAGAGAGACATCAACAAGAGGAAGGAGCTGGGCATATTCTGGTAAGCTGGGTATGCTGGTACTGGTTTATAGAGCTGCTGCCTCACGCAGCCATACAGCTTCCTGGAGTCTCTTCTATCAAAGCCTCACATGTAACACAGAGTCACTTCAGTGGGGAAATGGCCATGGGCGAGTAACAAGAGAGATCTGTCCCTCAGCACAATATTGCTGGGAAACTTGTGCAGGAAGGGGTGGGAAGGACTGAGGACACACACACAGTGTGGTGGGGCATGGCCCCGCTCCCTGATCCTCCTCTCCCATCCCATTGCAGATGCTGCTATCCTTTCTGTGCCCTGCAGAGCTGCTGCAGGCAGGAGTCACCGCATTCTTGGCTGTTGGGAAATGCACCATGGAGAGGTTGCCTTGACTGTAGTTGATTTCCCTTTCCCCAGATAACAGCAGCAATAAACAACAGTTTGTCTTCCTGCGTGTGTGTGTGTGTGTGTGTCACTCTTGCACCACCTGAGAGCACTCATCCTTCTCCTGCTCTGCCTGTCTTGGCAGCCCCTGGTGCAGCTGAGATTTCCCTGCACCTGCTGCAAAGACAGATTTTCACTGCATTTTGTAATTACTCCACTTTTAGAAAGGATGTTCAATGCATAGCAGGAGCCAGTGATGGATGAGCAACACACTCATCCATGCTGTAAAACCTGGCAAAGTGACTTCTGTCCCAGGGCAGAGCCAGGGCTTCTGGCAGGTGAGTGATGGCTGCAGGCCACTGAGTGCTGAGTTGCCCCTGCTCTGGTGGCCCCGGTGGCCATCCAGGGCTGCTAGCCAGTCAGAACATAAAGCTGCCTGGCCCCATCCCATCTCCTGGGTTGCAGAGACACTTTCCTCTATGGACCCTGAGCAGGAAATTCCATCTGCCTCTGAAGATGACCAGTTTAGAACAGCTTCCAGACAAGGAACAAGTAAACACGCTTCCCTTGGCAGTGTTCAAGGCCAGGCTGGCCGGGACTTTGAGCAACCTGGTTTAGTGGAAGGTGTCCCTGCCTGCGGCAGGGCAGCTGGAGCTGGCTGCGGTTTGAGGTGACTTCCGACGCAAACCATCCGTGTATTCTGCGAAACTGTGATTGAAAACCTGGTTGGGTCGCGGGTTGGCCAATTCCTCTCCGTGCGCAAACCCTGCCGCCTCCTGGCCACACCCCGGCACAGCACACCCTCCTGCGGTTAGCGATAGTTACACTCCAGCCAAAAACGGGAGGTTACATCCACCCCTCTCTTCATCGCTCTCTGAGAGATGCTACAGGATTTTTGATCCCTACAAAACTTCCCCATCTTCACTAAGGAAAATATGATATTTCTTCCCCATTTACCTTCATCTTCACCACAAACTTTGTGAAGGGCAGGTGGAGCTCTATCAGGGCTGCGGGGTGGGTTTGCATCATGGTATCCCTAAACCCCAGATAGCTCAGAGAGTTCTATGAATGATCCCTGGAAACGCAGCAAACTGCATTTTTAGCCTGAGAGGTGAAGGCTAGTGGAGACGGGGAGAGAAGAAACACCATGCTGCTGCTTCATCCCACCATAGCATGGCTTAATTTTATGGCTGCACCTCGAGGCAGCACCTGCATCACCCACTTATGGCCAGTTCTTGCTGATGCTCAGGCTTAACAAAGAAAAGGCACTGCATCTCTAGCAGCAGAACAATTAAGGCAGTGCAGGAGCCTGAATGCAAACTGTCCTCTACCAAAAGCAGTATGTCCCATCAGGGCTCTGTGGCTGCAGGAGCCTGTCAGAAGTGGCATCAAACTTGCAGCAAGCTGCCTTCAGCAGGGAATTGCGCAAAGCAGCAGCTAAGCTGGTGTCTGGTCTGTTAGTCAGAGGGAGTAGAGGTCATTCACCAGGGAGCACCCAGAGCATATAAAGGATGAGAACCAGGAAAAGGACATGCATCTCCTGGGACAAAGGCAGCTCATCGGGTATGTATGGCTTGGCTTTGCTTTGCAAGAGCTGCGATGCAAAACTGTGGAAACTGTTCATGGCTGATGTGGTGTTGCTGGGGAAGGGGAAAGGGTGGAAATGGAGGTGAGATTTTCAACCTGGAAAGCTACTTCAAAGCTAAACTAGAGCATGCTGTGGGCTGCTGACAGGAATCTCAACAAAAGTGGCAGCAGAGGTAAAGGATGGCAGCTTTTGCACTGTACTATTTATTTGTGCACGTATACGTGTGCCATAGCAAAATGTCAGTTTATGGCCGTGGTTATGGGTGAAATGTGCCTGCATGCACCTCAGGATCATTCTGTGGAGCTATAGATTTGGGGGCACGCAAGGTGATGTGCTGGCCTGGGCAGCCTCTCAGGAGAGAAGTATGCAGTGGAGGCTTCTCCAGGCTGCTGCCTGCTCATACCCATGAGTGGTGAGGCTAGCACAAAGGTGTCTGCCAACAGCCAGGAGACGTGCTCCTGAGAAAGAACAGCAGCATTTTTACTGCTCAGCAGCCCTGTTCTGTAACAGCAGGAAAACACCCTTGTCTTTTAAACCTCTGGTGGAGGCCAGTGGTGGAGAGAATTCCTCAGGGTAGTGGTTCCCCCTTAATGACCACTGGTCACCTAATGGGAGCAGATACTGGTGTCTCAGCTAGTGTCAGCTCAGCCATGTTTCTGCTGCCTGCAGAAAGCAGATAAAAGTCATGAGCAGATCACATTGAGAGTTTTTACAAGCTTTCTTCTGTCTTACAGCATAATCCAACATCTCTTTTCCTCTCTATGTGCTACCAGGGAACAAGGGTTGGCCATATGGCAACAGGCTGTGTCTGACAGCAGAGATGTGTCCAGGCTAGTCTGTAAAAGATGGGGAGCTGCTGGCAGATCTACCAAACTCTTTGCCACCTGTTGACAATAGTCAATACAAATGCAATCTGTACCTCTACAGTGTCAGATGCGAGTAATACACTTGATGGAGTCATCTGAGTTCTGGGCATAGTAATATATTTATTTCACTGTGTTCCTGGAGAATTACCTTTAATACTCAAATTCTTTGTAGATGTATAATTCTAACAAGGTGGATTTAGATTAGATATTAGCAAGAAATTCTTTACTGTGAGGGTGTTGAGACACTGGAACAGGCCGCCCAAGGAAGTTGCGGATGCCCCATCACTGGCAGTTGTTCAAGGCCAGGCTGGATGGGGCTTGGAGCAACCTGGTCTAGTGGAAGGTGTCCCTGCCCATAGCAGGGGGTTGGAACTGGATGAACTTTAAGGTCCCTTCCAACACAAACCAGTCTGTGATTCTACAGTCTACCATGAAAATAATCCCTTTCCCTTTAGAGTGGTTTTAAAGACTTTACAGGGATTAATGCCATCATACTTTGCTTCAAATGTAAAAGCTTTCCCTGTTTTTCTTTTTGCTCCTCCCAGCAGCTCAAAACTCAGGCGCTCCCTTGTCACACAAGGGCAGGGAGCTCCAGGGCAGGGAGGGGAGGGCTGCTTGGCAGGCACCCCCTGGACAATGTCACCCAGACAGGCAGCGGTGCTGCCTGCGCAGGCAGGATAAACATGTCAAAGCTGGGCAACTGTGCAACGGTTCTCTGTTGAACACATATAATGTCCACTATGGAAATGCTCATGGGCTGTGCAGGGATGTGGGTGGGTGAGAACCTCCCCAGGGAGCTGCCCCTCCTGGGCAGAGCAGCAGCAGCCTGCAATTATGGGATCTAAAGCTCTGCCTGCTTTCCTGCTGGTCATTTCTTCGCTGAGGATGAGTGGATGTGTGCTAGAAGGAAGAGGGAGCCCTTGTAGCAGTAAAAGCATGGGAACTTTTGCATCTCATTCACATGCTGCTTACCAGAGTGGTGCTCAGCATGGGCACAGGGCTGGGAGTATATCTGTATGGGACTTCCTATGGGAGCATCCTCTATTATTGTTGTTGCTATTATTATTAAAGCTCCAAAGCTGAAGTGAGAATGGCAAAGGGTGGTGCTGTGCTTTGCAGGGGGTGGTGGTGGGCAAGAGGCCACAGAGGTGGAGATGGATTTGTTATATGGATGAGGTGGGTTTATGGATTGTGCTGCATATGGGGAGCTCTGCACTCACTGGGAATGGACAGGCAGCAGAGGAGTTCCAGGGGCCCAAGGAAGAGGAGGACAAAGATGAGGCACTGGCAAGTGGAAAAGTGATAGGAACTGGTCACTGGGCTTAGGATGATGGAAAGAGACTAATAACCCACTGCCTTGAAGCCTGATGAGAAAGGTGGCGAAGAAGGACGGGGGAGGAAGGCAAACAGGCTGAAATGCTTGGTGACCAAAGCAAAGATGAAGGTGAATACTGAGAGCTTGCACAAGCTAGGACTGAGCTGTAGTAGTTTTGGCACACTGCAAGCATAAAAATATTGACACTATTTCAAGCAGATAATGATGAAAGATGAACTGGGGATGGGAAGACAGGATTGAAGTGTTGAAACACTAAGGTTCTGAAGCAGAAGGATCTCTGACTTTACAGAGGCATTTTACTTGTATAAGAAGGGGGATGTGGTGCTGCTGCCTTTAGTGGGGAGCTGGTTTTGTGAAGGGCTTTGCTGCAAAGGAGAGTGGCAGCTCCTGGCAGTGGGGACCCCTCAAGGACCTGTGCTGCCCTCTCCATCTTTGAATGCAGAAGCCTGAACCAACTTCAGAAACACCAGTGGCATCTTTCTCTGATGGCTTTTCTTTCCAGACCACAAACTGCATAGAGGGACCCAACCCTGTGCTAGCAATGGCCTTTCAGCAAGCGATCACAGTCCAGCCACAGTGTTCAATAGCCCCACGGGCAGGTGTATGGCAGTCAGGGCTGATGGACTGTTGCTCCGACTGTAACGTGTGTGAGTACATATATAACCCTTGCTCCTGCTGTTGCCTCACAGTGTGTTTCTGGTGTTTTCCCCACTCCTTCTGCAGCATTACCTCTGTTGCAAACCCCACTTTTATGGTGCCAGTAGTAAAGAAGCTGTCATCTGAGGTCAAGAGCTGTGGCTCCCCAACCAGCTTTATCCCCTTTCTTTGCACCCCTCAGCTAAGCCCATGTCTTGCTGTCCACAGGTCTTTGTGGAACCTTCTGCTTCCCCTGCCTGGGGTGTCAAGTGGCTGAGGACATGGATGAGTGCTGCATGTGTGGCCCCAGCATGGCCATGAGGACACTGTACCGCACCAGATACAACATCCCGGTCAGTGATCCAGGCATGCCCTGCTCGCGGTGACAGTCACAAGCTGGGTGCTGGGGTGTGGGCATAGGGGAGGATAAAGTGGAGTCCAAGGGGAAGAGGAGTGGTGGGAAGTTCCATGGGCAGCCCCACAGGCAGGGAGCCAGCGACACATCTGCATCACTACTGTGAGCTTCTGGTAATCCCATTGCACATGACTTCATCCCAGTCCCTGCTGGGCATAAGCAGTGTGCTGCAGGGCTGGAGTGAGCTGCCCAAGGGTGCTGGTGATAAAAAATAGGAACACTTAAAAGCTGACGTGGGAAGGGGTTATTCAGTGTCACTTGCTCCACAGGGCTCCCTTCTGGGTGACTTTGCCTCCACTGCATTCTGCCCCATGTGCGCTCTCTGCCAGCTGAAGAGAGATATCAACCAGAGGAAGGAGTTGGGCATATTCTAGAAAGGTGGGTGTGCTGGTGATTGTTTATAAAGTCACTGCTGCACAGAACCAAATGTGTTCCCAGAGTCTCCATTTCTAGTGACACCTAACTTAAGACACAGGGCTTCTGTGGTGTCAAACCAGCAATGGCCAAGTGAAAGGGTGACGTGTACCTCAGCAAAATGTTGCTGAGAACCACTTGAGGATGGGGGATCTGCTCAAGGCTCATCACCTGAGTCCGACCAGCAGGGCTGGGACACATACACGGTGTAGCAAGGCATGGCCCTACTTGCTGACTCTCCTCTCCCATCTCATCCCACTGCAGATGTCGCTGTCCTCACTACACCCTGCAGAGCTGCTGTGAGCAGGAGTCTCCGGTGCCTTGGGCTGTTGGGAAATGCAACATGGAGGGGTTGTCTTGGTTGTGGTTAATTCCCCCTTTGCTGGGCAACACCATCAATAAACAGTAGAGTTTGTCTTCCTGCCTGTGTGTAACAATTTATTTCTCTGCATCCTCCTGCAGCACCCAAAGATAGCATTTTACTTTTGGATGCTGAGGGGTCAGAGTAATGCTGAGGTTATCAGAGAAAGGAGACTTTCTCTTGCAGCCCTACACTGGGATAAAACCAGACCACAGATTTCAGTGAGAAGTTAATATAAACCAAAAGCCTGCTGTGGATAGCTCAGCTGCTCTGTAGACAGTGGAGCATGCAGAGCTGCTGCCAGTGTCACCCTGTGCTCAGAGGCCTGAGAGCATTGAACCCATCCCTGTTTCTGCCTGGGTCATCTGAGCAGCAATGGGGGAGTGATGCTGATGACGCAGGGTTAGCAGTCCCATTCACTTTCTTCTCCACAAACCTTGCTAGGAGTCCATGATGTTGGAGCAGGATTCTTGGTGTGGTGAGACCTCCACAGCTGTAGGTGTTGGGTGTAACACTCTGTGGTGGAAGAGCTGGAAGTATCTGAACCTTGCTGGGGCTTGAGCATGCAGGGGTTTATCCATTACCTGCCATGGTGAAGAATGGTAAAGAGGTAACTCAGGCTGGGGTTGATCTGCAGTTTTCCCTGCAGCAAATCCCATTGTGTTTTCCATAGTGCCTGCAGACTGTCACACCCATGGTGTGAAGAGGCTGTGCCCCTGTTGACAGTGTGTACATGTGCATTTGCACATTTGAAACACGACGTCCACAGAGAAGCAGGAGGAAGTGGTTGTGGCGACAGCCTGAGCAGGGAGCGGAAAAGTGTGCATGCTGCTGTAGGTCTGGGTGCTGCCATGCTGGCTTGTGCGCGGCCCACAGGCCTGCTGGGTCACCTCTCCTCAATCCTGGCTGCTGGTCCCAAATCCCTGTTGCTCACAGTCTGTCAGGCATTGGGTCTGTGCCTCCCCCTGTGGCACAGGCAGCTGTGTGATTTGGGGGGGCAGAGGCAGTGACAACACTGCTGCTCCGGAGCTCATGGCTGAGCTGAGAGCTCCCAGGATCAAGGTCTTCAAAACCACTCAACCATGAATGCTGGGGTTCCCCTTCCCAGTGACAGGTGAGCCCTGTGCCCCCATCTCCCCTGCCACCATAATGGTTGTTATGGGGTCCCCTACAATCATTCTTGCTTGGGGCCCTTCTATCCCTCTGCCCATCCTGACAGGGGCTGCTGACCACCCATGGCTTTGCCCATCGCTATTCATGGTATCTCTTCTCCAGGCCTGTTTTTCCCCAACACATACTGGGGACCAGAGCTCTGCCCTCTGCAGGCACCTGAATCCTCACAGGGCTCTTGTCGTAGGATCATAGACTGGTTTGGGTTGGAAAGGACCTCAAGATCAGCCGGTTCCAATCTCCTTGTCATGCGTGGGGATGCCTCACACTAGACCATGCTGCCTAAGGCCCCATTCAACCTGGCCTTGAACACTGACAGGGATGGAGCATTTAGCACTTCTCTGGGCAACCCATTCCAGTGCCTCAGCACCCTCATAGTAGAGTACTTCTTCCTTATATCTAAGCTAAACTTCCCCTGTTTTAGTTTGCACTCATTACCCCTTGTTCTACAGTCCCTGATGAAGAGTCCCTCCCCAGCATCTTTGTGGGCCCTCTTCAGATACAGGAAGGCTGCTATGAGGTCTCCACACAACCTTCTCTTCATTCTTGCAGGCAATGCTGGGGCTTTGCAGTGAGGAGCCAGGAGCCCCCAGCCCTGAGCCTTGGTGAGGAGCACCAGTGCCCACCTCATCCGAGGAGTCTCAGAGGTGCAGAAACTGCAGGTGATGCCCAGTGAATGCCCAAAGCAGTTGCTGGCAAGAATGGTTCTTGGGGTCCTGTTGCAGAAGAGGCGCCGTGCCACAGGGGCAGGAGGCTGGTGGTGCTGCACCCACAGCAGAGCCCAGTGGGGTTGAGCAAGCCAGGGCTGTGTCTGGCTGTTCCACAGAGAGCTCTGCTGTGGGTGGTGGTATTGGTTGTTGTTGTACACATGGAAGCGGGGCACTCTGAGGGTTGCTAGGGCTGGGTGGGGTGGCAGCAGGTCTGTGTCACCACATGGGAGGGTCTCCCCCCCCCCGGCATCACAAGGAGCTATACCCCAGAGCACATTTCTCCTTCTCTGAACAAATCCTGCTGAGGACGCCATCCTCTGTGCACAGGGGCTGTGGGGTGAGCATGACTGCTCCAGACAGCAGGGTGATGGCAGCCCAGGACTTGTGGTCCTATGGGAGCCTCATGCAAGGCTGGTTAGGCTGTACTGTGTCACTGCCACAACCTGCAAGGGTGACACAACCTCCAGCTGTGTGAAGGTTGCAATACCAGGTTTGTAGGATGCTGCAGTCCATACACCAGGACACGGAAACTTTGTTTCTGTGAACTTCTTTATTACAAGTTATGACTAACAAAGTAGGTAGGTATGATCACTTGCCTATAGGCACACCTATATGTGATTTTGAGGTGCTACCAGCACAGTACTCGCCAAACCACTGCCAAGAGGCATAACGACAGAGAAGTCTCCTCACACACTTCCCATGTCAGGAGTGAGTCAGGCACCCCCGGCACGGGTCTGCCTGGCCACGAACCGGCACCCTCCCGCCCCGGGGCACGGCTCTGGCGCTCCCTCACTCTCCTCCTGCGCAGACCGCGGCGGACAGCGGGGACCCCGCGGATGGACAGCGCTGCCCGCGGCCCCACTGCCGCTGCTCCCAGCCCACCGCAGCACCCCACTCCCCGGCCGGCACCACCCGCCCCCCTCCTCCGCCCTGGCACCGGCTGAGGCGGCGCTGCCCGGCCCCGCCAGTCATCGCCCCTCCGGGCTCCGGCCTCACCGACGCTCGACCCGCGCCAGTGGTCAATGCGTCCCCCCGGGGGCCGGGGATCACGATGTCAGAAGACGGCGGCTCCGCGTACGGAGGTGCTGCCCTCTGCGGGCGTCCGCTGCCTGCTGCGCATTGGCGGGCTAATGTGGGAGTAACTGGCGCTTTTCTGGGATATGGATGTAATCAATTGATGTGTTAATGTTGAGCCTTGCAGGGAGAAGGCCCATCATGTTAATTTCATAATAGGGCAGACCAAAGAGACTCCTGACAGATTTGCTTATAATGCCAAACTGTAAGTACAGTAGAGTACCATGCCAGATTGATCCACAGCTCACAAGTAATTCTTGGTGAGCATCTGTCGTGGTTTAAGCCATAAATCAGCCACGCAGTTTGTTCACTCACTTCCCCCTTTTTCTTCCCTCTGCTCC
>JAOEHY010031654.1:0-10117 GCA_025447955.1 Psilopsiagon aurifrons | reverse complement strand
AGCTGGCGGGGCCGCGCCGGGTCCTGCGCCGGGGGCTCTCTGCGGGCTGCGGGGGGCGCGGAGCTGCCGCTGCGACCGGAGCTCGGCCGTGCCGAGGCTGTGCCGCCCCGCAGGGAGCGGGAAGCGGCGCATTCCCACCGGGATCCCGCTCCGCCCGTGCGCTGTGCCCGTGAGTCCGCTCGGTGCCGGCCTGCAGGGCCGCGGAGCAAGGCCGGGAACGTGGAGGTGAGGCCCGGCGGAGAAACCCGGGCAGCCGGCGCCATCCGAGAGCTGCCTTCGTGCCCCTCGGAGCGGAGCCTGGGCGGAGGGGTGCGGGCTCCTGGGTTTAAAGCCTGGGCAGCAGCTCTGAAGGGTTCAGTGCGCTGAGCTCCACCTCCCTTGAGGCGCACACAGTTCTGGTTTAGTGCAAATTAAGTTCAGTTCAGCCACTTCCCCTTAAGGGGGTAAAGCAAATGAGGAAATCCAAAGGAATGCCACCGCGCTGACCCTAATTCCTTGCTGTGACCACTCGCAGAAGCAGCGTTCTGGGCCAAGCACTTCCGAACGCTGATAACACTGAAACACTTCGAGTTTCTGAATGTTCTCAGAGCAGATATCAAGGATTCAGCCAAAGGCACCCGACCTCCCCAGGAGCAGTCCCACCATCGCATCACCCTTACCCTGCACCCTAACGCTGATGAGATGGGGCTGGAGGTACCTACAAGAAACCTGGAGGGGCTTTGGCCAAGGGCCTGTGGGGACAGGACAAGGGGAATGGCTTTAACCTGGCAGAGGGGAGATGGAGATGAGCTCTTGGGCAGAAGCTCTGCCCTGGGAGGGTGCTGATGCCCAGAGAAGCTGTGGCTGGTCATCAAGTTCTGTATGGGATATGCTCTGGATGGGGTGCAGACACACAATGGAACATGTTCCAGTAAATACATACCCTCTATTATGTACTCGTAACAATCTGACACGGTTTTTATTTCTTTATGTGAATCAAATTTAGTACATTCAATAGATTTTTGAAGACCCATCTCCAACTGCAGAAGAAACCCGGCTGCGTCAAGAGCAAACATTCACTCATCCAGTATGTGCCAAAGGGTCCCTGCAAAGCGCTGCAGGATCCAGAGGGAGAACGGCAATGGAAAATACAGTGTAATGTATTCTAATGTAGTTTTCCTACACAGATTTTCACCTGAGGAGGATGAGAGAACTCCCAAATCCAAAAGTAAAACAGCCAAGATAAACTGGATAAGGATTGATGTAAATTGGACACCTCTTTGCTAAGGTCTTGCATGCAGAGCCAGATTCCATCCCAGTCACACGAGCACACCAGGTAAATTAAGCTTTGCAGTCGTTAGCAATTAGCTCTGGAATGATTAATTTCCACAGGCAGCATTTTTATGGAGCTATACAAATCAGGCTGGTGTCGATCAGTGCGAGAGTTATATTAGTTTTCTCTTTTAATGCAATAAAACTGTTGAATAAACAATTACGTTCCAGTGCTTATAAATATTAATATAAATCTTGGTCAGCTTTCAGAAGAAAGCTGTTTTCTCAAAATGACTTCTTTGTCCCGTGATAGATGTAATGAGCCATTGTATTGTCACTCAAAAGTGCATCAATTATACCTTGATAGAGGCGATTCTACACACCAGGAATGTCACACCCGTATGATTATTAAGGAGCTTGACCCTATTGCCCAGCAGTCAGCATTGAATCGCACGTTCCTGTACCTCGTGCGCAGTGTTGGTAAATCCAAGGTGACAGCTTCCATCCCAGCTGAGCTGGCACCTTCAGGCTCTCTGCATGCACTCTGCTTCTCCTTGCTAAATCCAGACACAGCAGCAAGGAGAGCCAGGAGGGACAGGCAGAGAGCAGGGCTGAAGCTGAGGTCTAACTCTGGAAATGCCTTCAAATGACAGGGTTTGACCCCCCACCCTTCGCATCAGCCACTCCAAATCGTGCCTTTCATCTGACACAGCTCATGGCTCTTGGCATGGAGGGATGGGGGAGAGAATGGAAAGCATGTAACTCCCATGGGTTGAGATAGGAACAGTCCAGTAACTAAGGCGTAACACAAACCACTGCTGCTGCCACCAATAATAACAGTAAGATAGCTCTACACTGCACTTGCTCAGCTCACGGTTGATGCCACAAATGAGGTTAGAGAAGGAGCCCAGCCATGACCAGGATGGAGGTGTCTGTGCCAGGGGGGAAGGACAGTGTCCCCCATGCTCTGCTTGGGGCTCCATCAATCACTGAGCAACTGCAGGCAGGAGCTCAGCTCCCCCGTGGACATTCATTTCCCAGGATTTACCTAAGCACCAGAATTGGACCCAAAATAAAGGTGTTCTGGAGGAGAATGGAACTCCCGTGGTGAGTTCTCCTGGAACAACTCTTTTGGGGTCAGGATTAAAAAGAGCTGAATTGAAAACATAACCAATCTCTGGTCTTGATCCCACATGTGTCAGGCACTTGGGTTTAGTGTAAGGCTGTGTAACACAGGTATTTGAGGTTTTGATCTCGATATAATGCCACTTTCAAGGTGAAAACCTTAGTTAAGGAGCCCCAGGGAAAGCCATTGGTCATGCCTTCACCAGAGAGGTTTGGCTGTTGGTTTACACCAATGACATCTGTGTGACCAGATGCATTGCCCACATTCCCTGATTGCTCCATAAGGCACACCTGGGGAATGCCTATTGCTTTGGGAAGTATTAGCACTTATTTCCCTTTGATAGAGGAAGTTATGAGTATTTTAAATACATCTTGTGGTAAAACAGCAATATGATTAAGAGCATTTCATCCTCTGTCCCCAGCTTGGAAGCTTTATGTACAAAACCAGTGCAATTGTGGTTCTCCCTCGAGAAAATGTTCAATAAACCTTTTCTGAGAGAGTGTAGGTGAAGAAACCCCTCACCCCTCCACGTCTTGTTTGGGGTCTGTCCCATGGAGCAGCATAGCCACCATCTAGACCCGAAGCCTAATGCCTGTGTGGCTTTTCTCTCTGCAGAGGCTCTGGCATGAAGCGCAGGGACACGGAGCAGAGCCCGATGACAGCCAGGTTCATGGCCATGCAGATGGCCATGGAGCCGAGGGTCTGCAGGGAGGAGGGAAGCAGCGAGGAGGGCAGGAGCCGGTCGTGACGCTCGGCCATGTCCATCATGATGGCTTCCATCTGGAAGTGCGTGCCGATGATCCCACAGACATGGAAAACTTGGTGGCTGTGCCCTGCAGCAAAGCCAGAAGCACTCACTGAGGGCTTCAGTCACCTTGGGCAGATCACTGCTCCAGTCCTGGCAGCACTAAGGAGCACTGTGCATGTGCACGGCATGACGGGGGGAACAGGGAAGACCCCAGGACTGCCATCCAGTCTCCTTGGAGGCTGCTCCTGCAGTGCCCTCACACTGTGGAACACTGCTCTGCCACAGGTGAAGGGGGTTTGCATGAGAAATGAGTGCTTTGTGGTCACAAAACCTTCTAAAGCATTTTGGAGCCAACAGGTTTCTGGAGCTGCTCCTGCTCTACCGAGGCAGGACTGCTCTATCTCGCATGTAAAACCACATATTGAATCTCCAGCAGGGAATAAATTATAACCTCTGGGCATCACTCATGCATTAACTTCCCTTTTCCCTGCAAATAACGAAGAAACAATTCCAAGTCACCCTTTGGCACTTACCGATATAATCAAAGTGTCCTGGTGCGAGTCGCTCTGGCAGATGGCTGGCAAAGATGAAGCAAGTGAGGAAGGCAAAAGCAGTGTGCTTATAATGGACTGGGATCGCAGCCTCTGTGCAGCTCTCTGCCATGCACAGGTAGAACTGCAGCAGCAGAGAGGCATCCACACATGGGGACCATGCAGAGGGAAGAAAACAACACATTAAAGGAGGCAGAGCTGAGCCCCCATCGCCTCTGGCTGCCCATTACCCCACCCTAGGGCAGGACCCGGGGCTCAACACAACAGCCATCGCCTCTCTCTCATGTAAATCCCAGCCCCACACATCCTTAGTCCTCATTGCAGCAAGATTCCCATCCTACTCCAGCTGAGAAAC
The DNA here is from genome assembly GCA_025447955.1 of Psilopsiagon aurifrons. Lineage (NCBI taxonomy): Eukaryota > Metazoa > Chordata > Aves > Psittaciformes > Psittacidae > Psilopsiagon > Psilopsiagon aurifrons. Next base: position 6,086 of record JAOEHY010031654.1, on the reverse strand, counting down.
TGGAAAACTGGCAGCTTTCTAAGGCAGTAACTTTCCAGCCTGGGCAAAGTCTGAGTGTGGCGCTTTGAAGTGGAAGGAATCTGCCTGTCAATAGGTGCAGGAAAAAATAACCCAATCCCTTTTCCTGCCAGAGTTTGTTTTCCTTTTAAAAAAGGAATATTTTCCCAAATATTTCCAGGCTCAGATGCAGCAGTTGATATTCCCAACCCTGCAGCGAGCCACTCTCCTGGGAGCCATACCCTGTAGAAGAGAGGGATGCTGTCGAAGAGGTACGGGTACGCGAAGGCCAGGATGCGGGAAGCCTTGCTGAACATGGGCCGCTCCACCTCCAGAAACCTAAAGGGAAACAGAGGGGGTCATTCCCGCGGCCCAGCACTGCGGATTAGGCTGGAGTCCACTGCTGGGATTGCAGTGCAGACATTGCACGTTCACCCTCCCGTCAACACTTTGAGTTCGGCCAGGACAACACTGAGGGTGTTAAAGCTGAGACCACCCTCAGCTCATGCAGTGAACCTTGAGCTGAGGGAGGAAGGATTTAGAAGCCACAGCTTCTCTGGACAACCTGTGCCGGGCCCTGACCACACCATAGTGCAGAATCATTTCCTAATATCTAAACTAAATCTCCCCTGTGTCAGGTTTTGAATGGCGTTTTCACTCTCGGTTTTGAATCTGAGCTTTCTGAGCCCAGCAATCAAGGAGAACACATCTGCCTTGGCGTGGAAGGCTTGGTAGGTAATGCTGCATTTGGGCTGTGCTCATCATTGTTAATTAAGCTGTATCACAGCTGAAATGCATGAAATGGGACAGCATCCTTCCTTTTTACGCCCTTGCCAAGGCTTGGTGATTGTCATTGCAGAGAACGCACAGAGAGTGACCGAAATCACAACCTAAATGAACTGAACAAGTTACTTTTCCATGACATCACCATTCTAATGGAAGCAGCAGCCTGTTGGCTATAGTCATACCATAGATGAGGAGGAAAGTGCGTGTCTGGGCAGGGAATAATATCCTGCATATTGCTCTGCAGGAAAGCACGGTGATGACGTGTAGGACTTTGCCCGAACAGAGCCACCATAACCCCAGCACAGTGCTCTCTCTTCACAGCAGATGGCTTCAGATGTAGCAGAGTCCACGTGTGCTCCGTTCTCACCATGAAAAGCCCATTCAGGTTTCTCTGCTTGCACAGGGATCACAGAATGGTTTGGATTGGAAAGGACCCTAAGATCAACAGATCAACACCTTCCTTCAGATGCCCTATGGTAAGTCCCTGCCAAATCCCAACGCTGCATCCTCCCATGCATTCACATTGACCTTCACAGGGCACAGGAAGAGGCTGAGGATGCTCTGCTGCTGTGTTTGGCCGTGGTGCAGGAGCTCAGGGGGTTCAGGCAACCCAGCGCTGATGGTGTGAGCATGAATCACTCTGACACTGCCATGTGTGTGTCCTGCTCCTGCCTCTCCCCTCGGGTGACCCCGGCATCCCGCAGAGCCCAGCCCAGGGAGCGGCCGTGGAGCAGCCCCGGCAGCATTGCTGTGCCCGGGCAGGTCCCTCCCAGCACCACCACCCATTGCACAGCTCCTGGAGCAGCTCCCCATGGCCCGGCTTCAACGTGAGCCCAGAACCCCCCTTGCGCTGGGCTGGGGCAGCCTGGAGAGGAGAAGGCTCCTGAAGGGGAGACCTCAGAGCAGCTCCAGTGCCTGAAGGGGCTGCAGGGAACCTGGAGAGGGGCTTTGGCCAAGGGATGGAGGGACAGGGCAAGGGGCACCCGTACGCACAGTTCTGGAGCAGGGAGATGCTGACAGTTAAATTTGCTGATCAATATTTGCTGCTTTAAACAATCCAAATGAACCTGGGCCTGATCTCAAGTCGCTGATTATTTCCTATGTGTTATCTTCAGGTGGTAAGTATCATGCTCAGTGAGCTGCATTTGCTAAGCCCATCTAATGAGACAACAGAGATGCACGAGACAAAGATAGGAGGGGGAAAAGAGACAAAGAGAAGGAAAGAAAAAAACTGGCCTCATGTGCTGAGGGATGCAAGAGAAATCCTTCAGTTTGCAGTACTGCTCAGCAATACCAAGGAGAGGACCAAATCTTCCACCCCAGGATGTTACTCCAGCGAGTAACCCACAGACCAAAAGGTGGGAGAATCCCCTCACACTCAACAGACACCTAAAGGAGCCAGATGTGCAGGGATATGGAGAGCTCAGCATTCTCCCTCTCAGAGGGATGTGTCGATGCATCCCGCCCTGCAGTGTGATTCCCTCCTGCTGCCTTTGCCAGGGCGAAGGAGCATCTTTATCCCTTCCAAGGCAGCAGCATCCAAACACAGCCCTGTGCTAGGGGGGACCAGGAGGAAAGACCCCCATGGTTACGTGCTGCTGTGATGAGCAGCCACAGGCACGGAGCAGCCGCATGCCAGAGGCACCCCAAACCACACAGCGGAGGGCAGGAGTGATGCTGAGTGATTCACAGCACTCCTGGAAGCAGGGACTGTACATCCTGCACAGCAAACTGCCCGCCGGTGCAGGGACACACATGAGGGCTCCCCGTGAAGGAAATGACACACCTGCACACACAGACATGTATGAACACACCTGCACACACATACAGACACACAGACATGTATGAACACACCTGCACACACATAGAGACACACAGACGCGTGTTCTCCTGCCAGGCAGCACCATCTTCTGAACCTCCACAAATTAAAGCTACTTCATTCCTGTTGCATTTTTGAGCGTCCGACTCTCTTAGTGCCAAGAGGCAACACATTTCCCTGCCCCTAAGTCCCCTGTTCCCCCTTTCTTTCCTGAACTCAAGGCTCATCTTTGTAATTGAAACCCTTCTCTAATAGTACCCATTACTGATGATGCTGCAGCAACCACAGAGGCGGAGCAGTGGCTTACCTGGAGTAGCAGGCCAGGCTGGTGCTGACGACAGTGTTGAACACGGCGATGGGCACGTAGCAGTGGTGGAAGGTGCTGTCGACCCATCCCGCTGGGAAGATGTACGCCGAGTATGCCAGGGCGGATCCTGGGAACACAGGAGGGGTCCAGTGAGATCCGGTCACACCAGCACCTTTAGCATCCTCATGGGAGCAGCTGCGAACCTTTGAGCTCGGGTTTGGCATCAGGAAAGGGAGGGATGAAGGAAGGCGGCCGAGGGGAGCACCAGGAGGTGCTCCAACAACCAGCTCCTGCAGGTGCGTTTCCATGAGGAGCCAGAGGCAAAGACCCTGGTGGCTGCTGCTGCTTACCCTGGGCTTGTCCCCAGAGAGGTGCCATTGACTTCACTGCCAGCATTTGTCTTTAATCTGCTGTTTTACCCTTATTCACTTCCCTACAAGGACTGAAGAGGGTCCCACAGCCGGGCCTCTATCCCAGGGCTGCCCAGTACAAAGCCCAGCCCCAAACTTTATTCGTGGTGGTATCATAGATGAATCATACAACGGTTTGGGTTGGAAAGGGTCATCCAGTTCCAACCCCCTGCCACACCTTCCACTAGACCATGGCACCCAAGGCTCAGCCCAAGCACCTTGCCAAGCACCAGGATTCAGGGAGGAGGAAGAGGAGAAACGGACACCACACGCGATCAGCTTCTATCTCTGCTTGTCCATGGGTAGGAGCCACCTGAGCACCCAGCGTTTAGCCTGCTGCTGCAGGCCTGGGGACCAGCACCCAGGGACACCTCTGCCTGCCCACCCACCCTTACCCAGGCTGTACATGCTGAGAGCAGCGTAGTCGAAGAAGTAGCATATGTGCCGGGCGCGGGTGGACATGGTGCTGAAGGTGTGGGCACAGCTGGAGGCCAAGGGGTAGATGCAGCAGGTCAGGAGGTAGGCGAGGAGGGGCCAGGCATTGGGGTCCTCCCGGCCCCCTGGGCCCTGCAGCCGCCCCACCAGGGTCCACACAAAGTACCTATGGGACAGAGAACAGCATCGCACCCACGGGTGTCCCCATCCCTGCTCCATCTCACCATGGAGACCCATCGCCTCCTGCCAGGGATGCTGAAGCCCCAGGGGATGGTACCCACCAGGCAGGCACAAAGTGTGTCCAGATGTTGAGCGTTTCATTCGTCATCTGGAAGACGCTGAGGAGGCAATCTGCTGCTGAGCTCCGGGGCGGGCGATACCCAAAAAGGATGCCCTGCTCCTGGTACCCCTGCAGGGCACAGGGGGTGGTTGGAGGAGAAGGTTTAAGGGTGCAGAAGGGATGGAGACCATAATTCAGGGCCCTGCTGCAAGGACAGAGCTGTGTCCCCCATGGAGAGACTGAGCTCTTCCTAAGGGGTATGGACACCAAACACACTGCTCCCACTTATCCCACCCCAAAACCCTCCCAAACCTCAGGCTTGGGGAAGGAAACCTCCTCTCTGACCTTAGGCACTTGGTTGATGCTGAGCAGCCGGGGTAACTTGATGCTCAGCATTGTGTGGGTTGAGGATCCAGCTCTGAGGGATGCTTTCGGCTCAGCTTCCCTGTGGAGAGCCCTGAAGGTGCCTCACATCCCGCCTGGACCCATCTCACACCCCACAGGGGAGGCGATGGAATGGGGATGGCTGAAGTGTTGCTTCCCGGGCTCAGGATGGGTGGCCTGGGGGAGACAAGCATCCATGGGGATGTGGCACTGTGTCCCAATGGGAGATCCCAAACCCACACGTGGCAAATGCTTCCTGGGGGGATCCCGTGGCATGGGGAGGGGAGATGGCATCCTGTGTCCAAAAGAGGCAGGGGGAGAAGAGACAGCGCGTCCCTATGTCCACCACCCAGAGGGACTGGAATCCCTGTTATCACCCCATCAGCACCCACATCCTGGAGCACCTCAAGGTTACACAGAAAGCCTTGGACACGGGTTTGGGGGCTGCAGGTCCCCTCTGGGAAGCTCCCCATTGAACATCCCATCACCACGGTGCAGCCCCTCTAGCCACACGGCTCCATCTCTTACCTGCTGATGGTGCTGCCACCTCTCTCCCCCCCGCGCCCCACCTCGGGGCTGTGAAATAAAGGTGGGATAAAGAAGATGTCCTGCCCCCTCCTGCCCAACACAGCATTCCCGGGGCCCTGCAACCCTCCAGCCCATGGGAAGGAGCGCCCTGAGCCCTCCGGGCGCTGCTGCGGGATGACTCCATGCCTCCATCCCGCACCTTCCCCCCCGGGCCATGCCGAGATCCTGCCTGCAGCGCCCGTGGCCCTTCGCTGCCCTTCCCAGGCCCTGGCATTACCCTTTGCTTTCCCCCTGCGCTTCCTCCTGCCCGTGCCCCGCGTGTCCGTGCGGCTCCAGAGCGAACAGGGGCAAAGCGCCGCCGGCTCCTGCATGGGAGTGCCCGGGGAGAGGGAGGTGGCGGGGGGCGGCTCCGGCAGGGAAAAGATTAACGAGGCAGCGGAGCTAAAACCCGACCTAAAGCGAAGCTGGAGCCGCTTTGGTTAAAAATTAGACTTAAATCGGGACGTTCTCGTTCCCTGGGGCTGTTGAACTGTGCGTGAGCGGCCCCAGCGCGGAAACTGCAGCTCCTGCGGTATTCCCACTCCTCTCCATGGGGGAATGGGGATGGGGATGCTGCAGGGGCCTCTTTGAGACAGAGGGAGTGAAGGCAGGGAGTGGCGGTGAGGAATGAATGTAGAAAGGCAGGGTAGGGGCTGAAAGCAGTGGGTGAGGGCAGGGAATGAGGGCAGGGAGTGAGGGCAGGGAATGGAGGCAGGGAGTGAGGGCAGGGAATGAAGGCAGGGAGTGAGGGCAGGGAATGGGGGCGGGGAATGGAGGCAGGGAATGGAGGCAGGGAGTGAGGGCAGGGAGTGAGGGCAGAGAATGGAGGCAGGGAATGGAGGCAGGGAGTGAGGGCAGGGAATGGAGGCAGGGAGTGCGGGCAGGCAGCGCGGGCTGCTGTCGGTGTTTGCCCGCCCAGAGGCGCGGGCAGCGCGCGCAGCTCTGCCTTTGCCCGTCCGCGGTGTGGCAGCGCTCCGCGCCCCGGGAACCCCTCCGCCCGCGGGAGGCAGCGCCGTTTCGCAGCGCGCCCCGCGGGGAGCGCCGCTCTCGGTACACGCGGAGGGGCCGGGGCCGATCCCCGCGCGTCCCGCAGGAGGAGGG
>JAOEHY010031653.1:62357-104026 GCA_025447955.1 Psilopsiagon aurifrons | reverse complement strand
GGAGCGCCCCGAGTCGCCGCGCTGGGGGGCCTGCCCGGCGCTGAGCTGCCCGAGCCGCTCCGGTGCAGCTCCTGCGCCTGCCGTCAGCTGCGGCGAAGGCGCGGGTGGGATCCCCTCATCCCCTCCCACTCGGGCAGCCGGAGCGCCGCGCACACGCAGACGGCGGGAACAAAGAGGCGCCCGGCTCCCCCGCCATCGGCCCGGGGGAAGGGCGGCGGGGCCGCCTCCTCTGGGAGCTCCGCGGGCAGCCCCGGGGCGGCTCAACGCCCGTCCTTAAACAAAGGTGCCCTCCTCGCACCCCGCCCGCGCGCTGGAGCCGGCCCAGGGCGCTGCTCCTCCCGTGAGCCGCGTAATTAGAGCCTGGTGGTGCCAGGGTTGTGATTATGCAGATTGGAAGTGTGATGGGAATGGGAATCGCAAATAGAGGCTTTGTTGGGCTTGAAAGGAACGAATTCGTCCAAAAGCAGACGTTCAGGGGCTTAAAACGTGCCGATTCTACGAGTTTTGATTCTTAGCGGGGAAAGCAATGTATTTTTGAAGACGTGTTGATGGTGAAGGCAGGACTGAGCCGAGCACAGCAGAAAACTACACGATTGTTTATGTGTAGCAGAGGGATTTTTTTACAAGGACGTGTAGTGATGGAACAAGGGGGAATGGCTTTAAACGAAGAGAGGAAATTGAGATTAGATGTTAGGAAGAAAATCTTCACTGTAATGGTGTCAAAACACTGGAACAGGTTGCCCAGAGAGGTTCTGGATGCCCCATACCTTCTGGTGTTCAAGGTCAGGTTGTATGGGGCAACCTGGTCTAGTGGAAGATGTTCCTGCCCATGGCAGGGGGATTGGAGCTTGATGATCTTTAAGGTCCCTTTCGACACAAACCATTCTCTGATTCTGTGACCTGGGAGATGCCCTCATATTGAAATTACATCTGTAACAGAGTCCAGATACACAGATGGGTTTACAGTGTTCTGAGTCTTTGAGAGGTGAAAGATTGACCTTCCCTCATGCTGGTGTTTTTACACTGGCCTTCATTTCTTAGTATTCAGAGGAGCCGTTGCTTTCGTCCCTTCCCGGCAGGTGAGTAGATTCAGTGTTGCCCAAGGTAGTTTAGCCATCACAAAACCCTCGCTGGGTTCATTTCCCCTAGCTACAACTACAGGCCACAACTTCTTTAAGTTACTGTTCTGAAGCCTCCTAAAGCTCTGATATAAAATAAGGAACAAATCTCCAGGAAGCATGTAAGCTGCTCAGCCAACCACCAACAACTAATAATAGCTATCAATTTGTTGCTGCCCAGTTCATGAGCATCAGCTTTAGGCACAGTAGTAGCAATAACAGCCACCACTGCCATCCCAGTGATTCATTGCTGTCTCAGGTTTCTGGTGTAAGGAGGAGCAAACACGAATTCTCTGTTCAGGGCATAAGTCAACTTTGAAATCATCCAGCTTGTCACAGTTTTCTATCTTGTTGGGAAGCTTTCTTCTGCACATGCACAAGGACAATGCCGGTATTGTTTGTTAGTCTTTTAAGTGTTCTTACAGTGCAAATAATAGTAACTAGTACTGCAGGAATGGCTGGAAGGGAAGACTGAGCAGGGCACAAAGTGCTGACTTCCAGATAATGCAACTTCTGTCACTGAAGAGATTAAGTATATCCACCAGTATACTACAGTACCAACCAATCCAAAACTTTTGTAGCATCTCCTCTGTCCCTTTGGAAGAAAGGAATAGAATAATGCTGAGAATGTAAAAACCGTCTGACCCCATGTGCTGGGTTTGGCTGGGTTAATTTTCTTCATAGTAGCTGGTATGTAACTACTGTATTGTGCATTACTGCTGGAAACCTGGTAACACAGTGATGTTATAGTTACTGCTGAGCAGTGCTTACATGAGTCAGTGTTTTCTGCTCCTCATCCCACCTCACCAGAGAGTAGGAAGGGGGTGCACAAGAAGTTAGGAGGTGACACAGCCAGGACATCTGACTCCAACTGTCCAAAGGGATATTCCATACTATACAGTGTTATGCTCAGCATGTAAAGCTGGGGGAAGAAGAAGGAAGTAGGGGACATTTGGAGCAATGGCGTTTGTCTTTCCTAGCAACCATTATGCATGATGGAGCCCTGCTTTCCTGCGGATGGCTGATCACCCGCTTGCCCATGGGAAGTGATAAATGAATTCTTTGTTTTGTTGTGCATGTGTGTATGGCCTTTGCTTTCCCCATTAAACTGACTTTATCTCAGTACACAGGTTTTCTTACTTTTACTCTTCTGCTTCTCTCCCCCATTCCAATACACTGGGCATGAGCAAGCAGCTCTGTGGGCTTAGTTGCCAGGTGGGGTAAAACCACGACACCTCAATTCTACTGTGTGTCATCAGAGTGAGTAACATAATCCTGTTTTCACTGCTACAGATAGTTGTAATCTTTATTCCCATAAGTGAAAGTAAGAATTGAGTTTCTACATGTTTAGCCCCAGGCAAAAGTGGGCTGTTATCACTAATAGTGATACTAGCCTTAATTCTTAGAAATGCATAAACTAATCCAGTAAGAGTGTAAAGTGATATAAATTATAAGCAGCACATGTAATAATAAGTTTATTAGACATCAGTGTCATGGGTTCAGCAGTAGCAGTCATTTTTCTCCTTCTTAGTAATCAGTAATACAATGAAAAAAAAAAGCCAAGAAGTATATGACAGTATCAGTGCTGAATGATGCAAGGAGGCAGAAGAAATACTCAAAAGGAATTCAAACTGGAGGAATTACTTATCCTGTTTGAACCAGGCAAGCAGAGTTACTTAGTGGACCAAAAAAAAAGAAAAAGAAAAAAAGAAAAAAAAAGGCAAAAAAAGCGGACCAGGAAATGGGTATCATCTGATTTTTTTTCAGTTGCCAGAGCGGTGTGGTCAGGATATTGCATGGTTAAAAAAAATCTAATGCAGACACCAGTTTGGAGAAACAGAAATTATTCTCTTCCCAATGCTGACATTACTAATTAATTTTTAATAAGCTCCATTCAGTATTCCAACACTAGCTGATGAGTTGGATCAACCCAGAACTTTATAAGCTCTTTACAAACCACAGCAAAGGCTTGATGGTTCCACTTATTTTTTTTTAGGCATTGATAAAATCTGTTTAACACCAGCCCCTAATATCCTAATGTGCCCATAAAGCCTGTTATTCCTGGACATGAGAAATTAGTAGATCTCTACTGATTTAGGCCATATACAGAATGTTACTTACATGATATGCTATAGTAGAAATTTCTGAATCAGTATAGTTACTAATAGGCTCCCAATGCAGAGAACAAAGAAGCAGAAAGTCTACAAATCCCATCTGCTCTTCTCTGATAATAAGCCTGTTGCTTTATGCTGCAATAGCTGCAGGCTGGACCTGCCTTTCAGGCAAGCCAGTAGAGAATTAATTGCAATAATCCAGGCTGTACAAAAGATGGGTTACAATAAGGTCAGATCATGGACGGTAAACTCAAGTCTGGTGAGATTATTTTAAAGCACAGTGCCAGTCTGAAAAATGACTGTGAAAGTAGTTTTGTAAAAATAGAGCCACTGCCGTGCCAGTAGAAATTCATCTAATACAGTATTCTGTCTTTAACAAAGGCTGATAGTAGCTTCATAAGGAAAATATATGAGAAACAAGAAAATATTGAGGGTTTTCTCCAGCTTTCTGAAGTCGACAAACTGGGACATCTGGACCATTTATTTTTGATAGCCACCAATGTAATACTATTGCATTTGCTGGGCCCCATTTTTAAACCATTTAAACATTGGGACTCTACAACACCCTGTGGCAATTAGTGCTGCAATTTAATTATGTATTGTAAGAAAAACTGCTTCCTATTATCTATTTTAAATCTGCTGCCTAGTAATTTAATTGGGTGTCCCTTCGTTCTGGTTTTCTGAGAAAGACAGAACGATTAATCATTCTCTATTCAGCTTCTCTTTGTCATTCATGACTATATAAAACTCTGTTACTTCTCTTCCAGGCTGACAAGCCCTAATTCATATAGCCTTGCCCCCACAGAAGTCAGGCTGAATCTCCTATTGTTTCCCATCTCCATAATGAAACCTGAATTTTCTGATCCCATTGTTTCCTTTCTGTTAATACTCCATGTTGTTGTAACTTAGGGAACGACTTTGACAAAAAAATTCTTGTAAATCGAAATATACTCAGATAACGAAAACAGCTTAACCAGAACCATATTGGTTCCTTCTGAAACACTCATATTTTCATGAGCTACCTTCCTTTAAAAGAGCTGTATGGACTCTCCTCCAGCATATCCTGCCTATCCAGATGCCTCTGTATTCTGTTATGTATTATAATTTGTACAAATTGATGTGACTGGTAGAAAATCAGACTAACTGAAATGTAGTTCCCCAGAGCAGCTTTCATGTTATTCAAAACTGATGTCCCAGCTAATGCTTCCAGTTTGTTTGGCACCGAGCCTGCTTTGAGTGATAGGGTAGATCTCTGTGAGAAGTTCAACAATGTCACATGTGAGCTGCTGTAGAGTTTTTGCATAGATACTACCAGGTTCTAGCAATTTATTTTTCCTAAATTTACAAATTTGCTCTGAAATATTTGAGAAAGTAAACATTTTCCTGGAGCTGTAGCATGATTTTTTCATTCTCCATGTCTCTCGCAAACATTTTGACTACCTAGCTGTTGCTGATTTCCTGTTAATTGACTTTCTCTTTTTCATATAGTTTCTTTTTTTAAACTACCATTATTCCTTCTGTCTTTTTCCTTATTGAATTAATATTAAATTGAAGTACACTGTAATCACTATTAAGGTGTATTTTTCTATAAGATTGAATCCAAAAGTACATTATTTTCAGTGAGCCCCAGCTGCTCCGGAAAATCAGCATTTATGGTAACCAAAGATATTGCCCATGCATTAAGCTCAAGGTCTGCTAGTTTGTAGATCAATCTAGGCAGAACTATCCTTGGCAGCTCTAATCCAATGAATTCTTATTTTATTTTGACTCATCAATTCTGTATCAAATAACTCTGGCTTTCAAATGCATTAATCACTTCCCCTCCTTATAGACAGAAAGCATCAACCTGAATCTTACAAATCAGGATGGGCTTTTTCTTTCTAATGAGTCTTCACCATGAGCAAAGACTAATTATGCTTTCAAAGAAGCTTAAACATTTGCATTGCCTCCAGTATATGAGTATATTGGAGAGTATAATTTGGTTCACAGAACCTTACCACTAATGAATAAGGAGGTGGAGGGGGAGATGTGAAGTTCAAGGTTGTTAATAAATGAGCAGTTAATGTTAGAGTAAAGGTTCTGAAATAGCAGCTTCTCTCCAGGAGGCTAAAAATCCATGACACATATTTTGCCAAGAATCCAGATTTCAGCTTGATTTGTCTCCAGGGAACAGTGGCAGTTGACACAGGAAAGATGCCTAATTTCATGCTGACATGATTATACTGGAGGGTTTCACAAATTCTGGTCTTTTTCTTTCTTTTATGTATTTTTTTTGTTTTCATCTTCTATCTGCATGTGCTTGGAGAAGCAGGTTCAGGAAATTCAGCAGCTTTGCAACAAAGTGGGAAAAAACTTGTATTGTTACTATCCAAATTACTATCCTTTTGCAATGCCATCATATAGATAACTAAGTGGTTTTTATCGTTTGCAAAATTTTAGTTAGCATAGGCCAAGGCTGAATGCCTTGTGGTAATGTAAAATGGTTTAGAAGTTACCATGTTAAAAAGTTAAAGAGCCAGATGCTTAGCATTGGTTATGTGAGATATTTAGGAAAAAAATAGTTATTATAAAACCCTGCAGTCCAGCAGTAAATGTGTTTTTGAGAAGGCACATCTGAGCAGTACTGCTGCCATGTCGAAAGAGAATGGAAAGGTTGCAGTTGCTTGGACGGTTTTCCTTGTGTCAGTGGTTGTGCTAAATTTTCAGATAGTGAATGGTTTCAAAAATAAGTAGCTGAACTTTTATCCAAGTTCAGTTTGATCAAACAGAAATCTTTGCTGAATATCCAGAAATGCCCTTGCCACTTATTTTTGTGATTTTTTTCCCATCAGCGAATCTAAAATCTAACCTCTCATTCGAAAACCTGTCCTTGCACGATAACACTCTGTCACACAGTCAGTCAGAAAAGATCCAATAAATGACAAAGGCACCTAGAAAAGAATTTAGGTACAGCTAGAAAACCTAAATCTCATCTTGTTTTTCAGACCCTCTCTTCCATGTACAGTGTAATCTGCAAAAGACTTGCAAAAGATCTTTCCTGCCACAGGTCATGAGATCAGCATAAAAACCTTTGCCATTCCTCCTGCCGTGCCAGTCTCCTGGGTGCGGGTAGTGATGAGTCTGTCAATCTTTTTGCCCCTGGGTCCCTTTTGTTCATTGTGGAGGTGTACAGCCATTGCCAGACACACCTCTAAGGCTGGGGGAGAGCTGCTTTATAACCAGCCCTTTTTGGGACAGTCTGTAAGTAGAAGAAATGTGGTGCAGCAGAGGCATTTATTTGGTACACTCTTCGGACTGATGAAGGGTGTATGAATTGTGGTATCACTAAATATTCTTCTTATCTAGATCTTTTCCTTGTATTCCAGTTTTGTTATGGGAAACAATGTCCTTGCTGCCTCCACTCCCGTTTCATTTCTGTTCCTACTGAGAAGACCCCAATTCTGAATTACAAGGAGAGGAAGTTTTTAGACAGCCATGGTGATCTCTGAGTTAAAAATTAGAAATCAGAGTTCTCAAAGGATGTTCTCTTCTCTGGCTGAGTATATGGGATGTCTCACACTAGATAAGAAGAGGCAGAAAAAAATACCACTTCCTTCCTTGCTTTCCTCCTTTAGCTTTCCACAGATGTCATTCATGTCAAAACTGGTACGCCTGCTCCCACGGAGAGTTTTGTGGTAAGAAAACCAGTATTTTGCTACAAAAGGCTTTTCTGTTACTTCTACTTATCTGTTACTTCGGTAAATTTATAAAAGCAATGCTCAAATGCATTATCAGTTATATAAGCAAATAAGACCAATATTCAGGTGCATTATCAATCATATGCTTCTATAGATTTTCCAAATATTATTATTTTTAATATGCTACAAGTATGGTAAGTTGGATTCTCATTCTCAATTCCAAGATTCGAACTACATATGGAGATAATATAATTCAAAGTTCCAGGAGTGGAAACTCCCTAGAAGAGCTAGAAGATCTGAAGGAAGACCAACATTCTCTGGAATATTTGTCTTACAGTCAAGTTTGGCTATCGATTTCAATGCCACCATTATTTATGGCCACACTATTAACCTTTTATATTCCTATCCCCAGTTTTCAAAATCACTGATTCTACTTGTCCTTAATTCGCTTCTTTGCATAATGTTTCCATCTTCTTAATCATTTCTTCTTTTTCTGCATCTTTTGGGTAATTTGACATATGAACACTATTTCCACACCCACTTCCCTCCCCCCATTTGGAAAAATGGCTTGGATGCCAGAAAAAGCTTTGCCTTTTCTTTCCAGAAGTGATTGTTTCTTTTTTCTTCCTTCTTTTTTCCTTTTTTTTTTTTTTTTCCCCTTTTCCCCATTGTTTTCCTGAGTAGGTAGTTTAAAAATGTTGGCTGCACATTGTTCTCACCACAATAGCTGTCTAAGCTTCCTAAACAGATGTCTGATGACTGCATAGCAATGCCAAGTCTCAGACAACTGGTTTTGGCATGATCATACTCATATATTGACTCTAACAGGACAAAACCAACCAATTTTAAGTCTTGGCACAGGCTATGAGATTATAGCTGTCAATTTATAACTCACACAGTTATAAAAACTCCATGAAGAATAATGCATTTACAAGTAGCTTGCTCGGAAAGGGAGTGAAGTCTGATTTTTTTCTTGAGCCATTTACTCAGGTGCAGCAGTACCACCCAGAGGCCACTGCTGTGCTGGGCACTGCACAGACGAGGAGTTAGTTCCTGTCCAAAAGACGTTAGATACTGGAAAGGCAAATAAGATATTAAAGCTTAGAAGAGGTCATCATGTGAAGACATTTCTAGTAACCTCATATGAAAACCCCGAAAATTCCACTCTCTCAGCATCCTACAACATCCAAATCTCTGTGCAGACAACTCCTCTAACGTTTCTAGAAAGGAACACAGCATTAACAGAGATAAACAGAGGATCATTCAGACTGCTTTTAATTACAAATTAGGCCACTTAGGTGAGATGAAGAAATTCCAGGGTCTGGTCTCTGCTTCCCAGGGCTGTCTCTACATTTTCTATTCAGCAGTCATTCCTGAGGGATCAGTAGGCACCTAGTGATGGTGCAGGCAATACAGCTATCCTGCAGGCCATGGGCCATAACGATCCACCCTCCACCCATATCAGGGAACATGGCAGCAATGCCTGGTTTATTCAGTACACTAACCTGTTCCACTGTTACATGACTTGGTTAAAATAGAGGTAAGATGGGGGAGAAATTGAACTTGACCCTCCCACCTTCTGGGCCAGTGATCTGTTCAAAGAGGAGAACAGAATCTCCCTGATTTTAAAAAGGAGTAATTATCAGGAGATTTTTGAGGAGGTTGGATCTGGGCACTGTGTGCCAAACACGTTTTGAGAATATCTGCAGAGTATTCTCCCTGAAATGCAAGGAATGTTTCTAAGTCCCAGTTTGACTGATGCAGGAGATTAGAGCTGCATTGCTTAGATCAAGCAAAACAAAAAACAGGACAGTAGGCCTTTGAAGTCAAAGAAGGAAAAATGGGTTTAAGACCTCAGTGATTCTGCATCCATTAAGCGGCTAAACAGAGCTGTTTTTTATTCAACAGTTTCAGACTTGGGCACTACCTAAGTATCAAAACTACCTGAGTATTAAGTGCCTTTGTCCTTTGTCTTTATGGAATGAACGATGTCTCTACTGTTACAGTGGTTGAAGAAGAGAGGTGTTTTGGTGCAGCAGATGGAAGGAAGCTGTGTTTCTCCCTTGTAGTCTGACACCAAGGTGACTGCAAGCTAAAAACACCTCCCAGTGTAACAGAGTAGCTAAAATGAGCAACATGCAAGTATAATCAGAAAGCAAAACCAACCAGGAAAGTGGATTCTTTTCATCCTAAACAACAGGATTATGTTAAATTATGTTAAAGAATCGAGGAAAGCAACCAGAGTAGCAGAGTTCTGAGTAAATAAACTGAACACATGAAACCATCCCAACACAACACACATCTCCATACCAAGGAGTGGGGAATACAGCTGACCTCTGAATAAAAGCAAGGCCTCTTTGGTATTGACCAGTTCTTTACAATCCTAGCTAAGGGGGCTCTAGAAAGTAGCAGAGAGCATGTCTTGTCAAACTCAGATGCTTATTTTAAGAGGAAAAGGATGTAAGTATCAGTAGCTTTGAAGTAATCTACGTATTTAAATTCATCAATATATATTTCATGCATTATTTCACTCCTTTCCTCTTACTGCTTGATTCTGCCCCCTGTAGAGCTGTGCCCCAGCTTTGTAAGATAAAGTATCCATTACACACTGAAAAAATGGGCCTGATGAATCACAAAACCCCACATAATTTAGTACATCATCTCTCAATAGAGCTTTTCAGTCTAATTTAATGCATTATTGAAGATAACACGTTCATTAAAACAGCTGCCAGCAAACTGTTCATTTGGATTGTTTCATGGAAGCACTAGTCAAAGAGAAATAAACCACCACATGCTAATGATATGCAAAAAGGACAAAAAACAATTTGGTTTTCATACATTGGTATTGAGATGTTAATATGATTTTTTTTAATGAGTACTGCCATGCTGGCTTTTATATGGTAAATATGAAGTATCACAAACCCGGTTTTTCTTTTCAGCAAACTTACAACATATAATAAAAAATAACAAAAAACCACATGGCAAAATTACCAGGGTTGTTCAGCAAGTATGAATTAACAAGCATGGAATTATTATTTATTGTTTCTTATTGCTAGTTCTCTCTCTGTGAGCATTTAAGTAGCAGATTTTTGGGTACAGACTTTGCTCCTGGTCTCTAGTGGAATGAACTGAAATCTCAAATTCTAGGAAGTCCTGTTTTCTAATGAGCTGGCTCAAATGAACATCTAACATCTTCCCCTGTAACAGTCTTAGCAATAACTGTTGGCCTCTGAACAGGACCAGTTCTCTGACCCCAGCATTAAAATTTCACCACTACTTTTCTCCACCTGTTTTGCAAGTTTCATTGTTTCCTGATGAAGCACAGGGTAATAACAAGTATAGTTTAATTAGAATATGCCATCAGCAAGAGACACACACCAGAAAAAGAAAAAAATCTATAATAAGAGGTTTATTAAAGCTACTGCCATTAGTAAATAAGAAATTTTAATAAAATTAACAAAACTATCTGCTATTTCATGGGTACTTTACATATCAGTCTGAACATCCTTCAAGCCAGGCAAGCCAGATTACTTCATTATTCAGCCGCAGACCAAATTGTACAAATTCCACAGACATCCATACCTCTTGTCTCCGCTAATGAATGTGAGAGAAATTTTGTCTGGGGCAGCCATTCAGCAATCTAATATTAATCTATGGCTTTGGCACTTGTCATCCTTCTAAGCTTTTGCTAAGGCCCAGCAGCCTCGGAGCACTCTAGCTCTGTCGTGGTCATATCCAATAAACCCTTTTAAGTTGCAATGTAGGTGGTGAAAGTCAGTTCTGAATAACCATGATCTGAAACGTCTCATGGCAGAGACTAGTAGTCAATACCTTTGTTTGTCTAGCAAATGACTGAATTATTTATTATTTTAACCAAATAGGCAGGTAACTATTGAGTGTTGTGGAAACATTGTAACAAAGGATGAGCTCTTTTTCCAGTTTCTGTACCTTAATGAACATATGCTCTTCAAAAGGAAAAAAGACAGTACTTTCACTGTAGTCTCAAAGGAGGCAGTTTATCTGACCCAATGTAAATGTCTAGAAATTTGAGCTATTCACTCCAAGTTCTTTTGCAAACCATGGAAAGTAGAACATACATTCAGAGCACATATCTAGTTAATATCACAGTAAAGTAGATGTTTGCAATCTGACCAGTTGGATCACTTCCTGAAAATGTCTACTTCTCTATATGAATATAAAGACAGAATAGATGAAGTAACTTCAATGTCTGCAGTACAGATGTTTAAATTTAAGCGAGAGGAATCCGTCCAAGGTGTTTAGATATTCCACTTAATAAAGTAGGAAAGATAAATATGACATAGTGGCATGCAAAGTATATATCTCATGATTTCATGGCAATTACTAAGTGTGCACTTCTTAAAAAAAAAAAAAAAAAAAAGAAAAAAAAAAGTATACAATAATTTCCAGAATTACAGACATGGGGTGTGATATTTCTAATTGAAACCCTCTAACATTTTTTGTCTAGAAGTCCTCTGCAGTAGCAGAGATGCATTTTCCAAAGGTGATTTGTTCCATCTTGAAGTTACCATTGAAGTTGCTTGGGAATAATCTTCCTCTGATGTCTCTCCTTAAAGGTACAGAGTGAACCCACCTCACTCTCTATTAAAACAGTAGTTTAAACTGAATAGCTAACTTCTAAATGATTAATCTTTGATGAGATTAATCCTATTCATGCTTTGAGTAGATGTGTTTTCAGTAAAACGAATACAGCCTGTTCAAAACATCTGTAGGTATGTGTTGCTGTTCAGAAAATTTTAATAAAGTATCATTAGTTTTCCATGTAGTTTCACCAATCTGATAAATATACTGAAGAATATCTTGTTTTGCTTCCTGGAATGTCTGTATCAAAAGGCACCTAAATCCTCCAGCACTTAATTCCTTTGGGAGCCATGCAGTGGGACTGCATTTAAAGTATTGGCTCTTAGCAATAAAAAATAATGATTTTCCATAGTGGTTTGAATTAGCAGGGCTTTGAATTAACAGGTTTGAATTAAACTGTTAACTAAACACTAGTGGAACTTCTTTATCACGCTGTATGTCAAATTAGTAGATCCACTTTTCTGCAAAAGAGAAAAGATTGATCAGAAATGCCAGCAAATCGGTATTCTCTAAGTGTCACACAAAGAAATGTTAGATCAATTTATTTATTTATTTATTTCTGAAATCTATTGAAGTCCCATCTTGTCATTTGCTGAAATAGGATATGTCACTTTATAACGCTAAACAGACACTTGGCCTGTCTACAGTTTAATAACTGTCAAAATGCTTTATTAATTTTATAATTGGATTAGTTGCAAAATTCACTCTTCCCATCGAATTTTGCAATGGCATAATAACACAAAAGTATTTTAACAAAACAAATTGATTAATATAATTTTAGTTGGGATGATCATATCTTAGAAGTACATTGGTGAACACCACCTTATCAGAACATTTCATCTACATTTCCATTTGTCTTTATTTGGCACAGAGGTACTGATTTTTAGTGTTATAAATTAATAAATACCATGAACAGAGAAGATTTAAAGTCTAGCAACTTCTAGAATAATTCATAAAACTAAAGCCTCATCCTTCAGTGCCTTGCACATTTGTTTACTCACTATGCTCCTCACAAAGGTAAGAATGATACAGTAGATAATTTACATTATGATTGAATAGATTTCGTACCTTCTCCTTGTTGTTCACAATGACTACATTAGGTTAAAATACCTCTGAACCCTGGTTTATTTGTTTCAGTAGAACAATCTGGTTATCAGGTAGCCTTGCAATTAATTCTTGTCACTTCCTGTGTAGGATGCCATTGACTCACTGTAGGTGTGTCCTTTGATGGCAGAGGCAAGACTACAGATTTAAATGAGGCCTTAAGAGATCTTCCTCACAAGTACCGAATAATCATTATTTCTAGAACTTGGAGTTGCATATCATCCTAACTCGGTCTTACTGAATGAAATACTTTGAAAAGGTTTAAGTGCACAGAAATGAGCAAAAAGCAACAGCTGTGTGGTAATATTTTGAAGTTATTTGAATGAATTTCTCTACACTCTTGTTCTATGTTCAGTATAATACATCTTGCATCTTACCTTTAACTTTGGAATAGCAAGGCTCACAGTGCACAGTTTGTCTGTAAATCCAAATGCTGTCTCCTGCTCTCAGATCTTCCAGTGGTCTTTTACATACTTCACACTTTGACACACAGAAGTAAAAAGGAAAATTAAAAGTCTCTAATTAAATTCTCTAATATTCATTCCCTGCAGGCTATCTTTTAGGAAGTAAGCAACCACAGACCAGATAAGGGTTATGAGTACTGCATTATCAGCTAATCTGAACTCTGAAAGAGCAGTTTTAATAAACAGACAATTATACATCTGAATATCTCACACTTAGACATCTAAAAATCAGAAACCTAAGTCTCAGCTGATTCCCTAGGTTCTCATTATACTCACCAACCCATTCCTTCCCCCAGACATTTCCAAGTATACTCTTTCTGTCTTAGTTTAGAGATTTATGCTAAAATAAGAAGAATCATCCTTCTGAGATCCTTTTGTTTGTTCACTGAATAAAGTAAGCATGATCAGACTTAATCCAAGTCAGCAGACCTTAGAGAACCTAAACCTTTAAAAATAGTTTATTCTTTATCTTAATCATTAACTATGACCCCCACTATTGTAGAATCTTGACACCACTTTCGCAAACGTTTCACAAAGAGAATTTTTGAGATAGAAAAGCATTGCCTATGTTTCACATATGAAAATACACAGATGTTCACGGAGGTTGACTCCCCAAGATCACAAGGAAAGCCCACAGTGGATCAAGCAGCAAAGTAATTTGATCTATAAACAAGAATCTTGACACCATCCATTTTTTGCAATTTAATGAAAAGAGTAACAAATTCAGGTTTCTTGGGATATATTATCCTCTGATAAGTGAAAACCAGAGTTTTCCCATAATTTTCATGATGGCTGTCTATTCAGATAAATTTGGACTAAAAATCTTTATTAAAATTAAAAATTAAAAGCCTTACACAGAATATCCTTTAGCAACTAAACAAATAAAATGCTTGATGTCAACATCATGGACTTAAAGACAATGGGATTAGATCAAGGATCCAGACAATATGCAATTGCCTTATATTACACATGCTCGGTAGGGCTAGGATGACATTTCAACTGAGCACTCCGCATTGATTAGCATAACATGTGAGAGTACTAAGCAACTTGTTTTTTTATGTTTTACCATATTACTTTTTTTTCCTATATCTTTTCTACACAAGCTGTTAATATTAAGGTACTATTAAAATAGTCTGCTACCTTCACTAGTTTTATGTTTCCTTGTATAAATTAACCAAAGGATGATCATGTTTTCAAAGCTTTGATCACTAAGATTAGCTAGCATTTTTATAGAGAAAAAAACCTACAATCTGGACTATTTACTCACTGAACTTCAAGGCGAAGTTGGACAGAGTCTTGAGCAACCTATTCTAGTGGGAGGTGTCCCTGCTCAAGGCAGGGGGGTGGAACTAGGTAATCTTAAGGTCCTTTCCTACCCTACCCGTTCTATGATTCTATAATTGCCTTTACAAGGAAACAAAGACCTCATGCTGCTGCCAGCTACATGGAAATCTCTGATGGATACAAGGTATTTGTAAAGAGCTGAATGAATATTAATAATAGGAAATTGCACTACTTAGTTAAATACGAAACCACAAGCATGAACCACAGACCTACATTAGCTGTTTAATTTTTTGCCAATGCTTTCATAAATGTGTAGTTACACAAAACTTCAGCCGAATTTTGCTGACCAGAAAGATCCCCACTTGAGAAAAGGTAGCAAAAAGAATATAATTTAAAAATAAAGATTAAATATTTAACAGATAATTTGCCCAATACCAGTGTAAGAGTGTTAATACTCCTAACTGTGTGAAAAGCCTATTCCTCTTTATGTGAGTTGATCTATCCAAAAAGAATAGAAGCAAACCAGAGCTTGTATTTAGCTGCAGCAGGAGTATGGAGGAGGTATTACATAGTGATTTACATGGAAGAAATTGTATTTCTACTGCTCACAGAGCTTAGAAAGTCCATGAGATAGAAAGCATATGTAACTTGATACATGTTAAGTATAACCTTATGGCTGTATTCTGCTTTGGGTTACTTTTCATGCAATAACTAGATAGAAGAACTGCTGTCAGAAGTATATGCAAACTGGACAGAAAAATGAGCTATGCTAATGTGTGATTTTGAGAGTATTGTTTGTTAGAACAACAAACTGTTGAGATGCAAGCAGAATTAAGACAAATGAAGCTGAAGGAAGATGGACTAGAGGGCTGAGCACTGATAGGCATACCCTGAGAAAAGTTTAAGAGTGAATTTTGGACTGAGACTTCAGCTTTGGAATGACACGCAAAATTTTTTCTGTGCTTTCATACTTGAAAGAGGACAAGAAAAAAAAACAAACATAATTTCTAATAGAACAAGAAAGACATATCCATTTTCATCAGTATTTTATCCTACAGAAGAAGCTATCCATAAGACCCAAATTTTAACCAAAACTTTGATCGCAGTGGGTAAAATGATTTTACCTCTGGCTTAAATACCTTTTACTGATGCTTTTGAGAGTGGCTTCTACACAAGCCATAGTTGTCCTTAATCAAGGACATCTACGAAGCTTCACAAAAAAGAGAAATAGAATGAAATTTTACAATATGAAGAAAGTGTAAGTAGGATATAATTAATCAAACTAGAAGCCTGTGCAGCTGAAGCCTTGTAAATGTGTAGGACATTTAGGGTACATTACACTGCACCCTTTATCTTCCTTGTGGTTGCAAGAAAGAAGGATGGGCAGGGAGGGAATGTAGAGTAAGAGGGGGGAGAGAGAAATGAAAAGAAAGGGATTGTGTAGGAGTAAGAGAGACTAGTATTTCCTACATTAATCTTCATCTCCAGTGTGCAAGACGTCCTCTTCTCCCAGGTGGAGAAGGCCTAAGGCCTAAATATTCTCCTATTATTTGTGTACTATAATGCAGGTATTACATTCAAATTATATTTCTTAGTAGCAGGTGAAATCCTCTTACCTTGAAGCAAGTTGAGTGACAGCAAATTTGCAAGGCATCTAAGATCATTTTGGCGTCTATGCCCAAGGGCTTCCTGCAGTATGTACATATATCTTTTCCAATTATACTCCTGTGTGTATAATACAACATCAGCTGTCAGAAAAAAAGCTACCATTGAAATTTCAAGGAGAAAATTGATAAGCTTAGGGCACTAGGCGGGAAAGACATTTGTATACTGTACAATGGCCATAAATGGAAAAATTTCATGTGTATGTTGCTTCCATTCTAGCTGACAGCTGTAATATACATGCTCCTGTGATGAGCAAATTGCTGAGCATAATTGTCAACTAGCAAGAATACCTTGATAGAAAGAATGGTCTTCTTTGGTGAATTGAATGATTTCAAAAAATAATGAGTCTGTATTAAGCTGCTGAATGTCTGGGAGCATGTATACTAAAAAATGGGGATGAAGTGGAGAATAATGATTTTAATATTTTAATCACAAAAGAAAATTGGCAGTTGAATTTAAACCGCCGTCATTTGATCAGTCTTATAAAGAACTGTCTTCTGTGTTGTGGAAGAGCCTGAAAACATAGCAGAAATCCTACCTTCATCACAGTTATAGTGAACACATGCAGAGCAGCCTACCTGATATTCATAACAACAGTATTTTAAAAAATTTTCTCGCCTCTTTTTGCATTCTTATATGGCAACTATATGTACTTTGCCTGGATACAACTTTTGGTATATCTAGTGTCAACTGGTCTTGCTCTTTTTCACTCAATAGCAAACCACTGTACTAATATTTAATCATGCCTAGAATCTTTTATACTTACTTTGGAAAAGATAAAAAAGAATCTGTATTTCCAAGTAGTGGGACTGTGCAGATTATCTGAACTCAAAATAGTGACCATATTTATTTTATTTTATTCCTTTTTTTATTATTTTTTTTTTTTTTCCATGAGGCAAAATATTACTGAGAAGCAGATATCCTTCTTATATTTGGGAATATTTTAGCTGGCATGAAAACACAGAGTTTTTAACAGCATTGTCATGTGTAACTATTCCTTCACATCTGTACATAAAGTTGGTCATTGCAGACACCATCCCCAAAAAGGAAGGAAATTTTGCAGGGTAAGAAGCTACCCAGGGTAGAAACCCACAGAAAACCTACAGAATCACAAAACCATCTCTGTCACTTAAGGCACTGGGTATTGTTTCTATAGCTATTTTAATATGCCAGCTGTGACAAGGCTAACACAACATTAAGGCTGATGAACCATAGTAATGATTTAACGGCACTACCCCACTGAAAGGAAGCTTCATATGAAAAGCTGTCTGACAAGCCTAATGGGGACTTCCACTGCTCTCTTTTGTCTGAATACTTGAATGCTTATGCAAAATGCCTGTGTCTTTTGATATTCTACAATGTTATTAATGTGTACTTACCGATCAGAAGTAGAGTAAACAGTTTTGATGGTATTTCCAGTTATATTTTTGTTATAGGTGCCATGTGATGATTTGCTGTGAATCAGTGAAAAAACAGCAATTACTAAACAGCACTTTTTATTTTTAAAAGTTTCACTACACTGGTGATAATAGGCAAATAAAACTAATGTAAAATGCTTGTAAAAAAGTCTTCACACTTGGTGATAAATTATCTTCTTCTATTTTCACAGCCGTCAAGAAAAATATAAAAATGAAACAAAGAAACAAACAAACACAAATTGGAAATACAGTGTCCTTAGACCATGTTCTGTTGCTGAATGAGTCTTCAACATTTCAAAATCAAATCCATAAGCCCACTGTGCAAAACCAACATGATAGGATTGGGTTTGCTTGTGCTGAGTTCCCAACCTAAGTGATACATTTCAGAAAATGGTGACACGCTGCTTTTTCCCCTTTTCCCCCCCTTCTTTCACTAGTCCTCAAAGAGCTGCCAAACAACCAAACAAAAGTACAATACCTCCCTCAAAGCAGAGTGAGGGTCTTTGTAATACAGGCTGTTCAATGTGAGATCTATGCCCACTGCAGTAACCATATTATTCCTTGTATCAGAGCAGGAAGGAATATACTGAATTTAACTAATAGGGAAGCTAAATCTTCCTTTGTAACTGTCCCAGTTCTAGTTGCTTAACTCTCAGTTTTGTTTGCATGGAAGGGATGGGCATGTATGTGACAGCTGAAGAAGTCATCTTGCCATACACGTTTTGAACATTTCTGAACTGATTTAATTATCCAATTGCTCCAGAAATTCCTAAAGTATATGGTAATTATTACATGTTTCATATCACTCTTGAAAAATGTTTAGCAATGTTAGGAACCATTTTTTATAATCATGTGCATTTGCAGAACATATTTTTTTCAGGGAAAGTATAACAGACTGATAACGTGCATATGTAATGTGCTACACAGCCCAGATACACTTTTCTACATATCTGTCTTTTGTAATGTGTATACATCTTACTTGACTTCTATACAATACTATAAATGTACTAAAATTGCACAATTAAGCTTAAATGATAATTGTTTTATATACTTTTCATAGAACATAACAATATGCTTGCTACTTAATAGTTATGTAGCAAACCTGGGTTTCCTCACCACAAAGTACTTCCTCAAGTGAACACCCAGTGCTCCATTTACCTTTCAGGCAAGATGAAAGTAACCTTGATAAGTAGGAAAGCAAACTGAAGCTAAGTGATCACATTTTGAAGGAGTTTTTCTGACTATTTTTGCCCTGACCGAGCTAGACACATGCGCAACACATGTCACAAGGTGAAATATATTGGCGGTGCAAGTCCCTGAAGTTTCTTGTTGTGGTGAAAAATGGCATAGGAATATGACCTCTCTATTCTTGTAAAGCGCGGGCCTGTCTGTGCTTTTCGTGATTAAGCTTTTTCTTCCCCCTGCCAAGTCTTCCATTTAACTCATTGTAATTAGCTGCAGAATCTAGTGCTGAGTCAGGTTGACATTTCAAATCATCTAGTTAAATCAGGTTTGAGATGAGGGCAAAGTGAGTCCTGTGCATTGCACACTCACCATAATACAGACAATTTGCATGCAATTTGCCTGAAAATAACACTGTTTATCTTATAGGAATTTTAGAGAGAAGAATACTTTCCTCAGTGTAGACAAATGTCCCTTGAATTTTAATAACTGGCTGGAGTACAATGGTTGAAATACACAAAAACATATAAATCCACATCTTATAAAATAATTGTGCTGCGCAGTAAAAACAAAAAAAACCCATGAAACTACAGCAAAAATATTTACAAAGCATCAGTTTCTAGTCTTGTCAACAGAAAGTGTGAGGAAACTCAGAACCTTTCAAATAATTGCATAATCTGACAACTTGACAAGACACTAAGTTAAAACTGAACCACAATGCAGCCTAAGACAGCATATCTGATCAAGTACCTTCTTTCAGTTCGTATCACCCGCTCCTTTACTTGCTATGGTATTTTTTTATATAGCAAACTACTCAACAATAAATACTCTGTAGAACCTATTGCATAAACCCTGAAAGAGTAACCTACAGAGACCATTCATTTAGTAAGCTTTCATGTATTAAATTATGATCAGAGCTTTCAGGTACAAGGGTATGCATTTTGTTAATGTGCTTTGTGAGGCACATTCTTGGCCCTGCATTCTTGCATTATTGTTCTCATTTTAATTTTCAAAGATGATCAGAATATTACACTTCAGAAGCTGTATGTCTGCAAAATAATAACTATTTTTTTTGTGTGGAGTATTCATTTAAAGTCTTAAAATTGTATGCTGTTTGTTTTTTTCTGCTGTATGGAGTTTTGTTTTTTTCTCAGCCAATTTATGGGCTTGGCCTGAAAGACCGCGCAAAAGGTGCAGAATACACAAATTTCAACCACACTCCAACCTCCTACAGCAAAGGTAAGAAAATGAGAGGATAAAGACCCTGTGCTCAGTCACACCCACAACAAGGCTTAGGTGTGCATAAACTTAAGGACTGGGACATTGGCCAGCGTTGCTATGAAGTACCAGACTGTGACTGCTATTTTCTTCGTTACTAAAGCTCAGTAGAAGATTTCTCCTCTCTTTTTCAGGTCATAAGCCTTTGTTCAGGCAGTTCACGGCCACTATACAGCAATACAATACCTTATATATAGTACTCTATCTTTAAATAATCCTGTTTACATTAATACTTAATTAGCCCACATAATTGGGTGGGTTGGTACTGAAAGGCTTTTTTTCTAATTGAAAAAGGTCTTTCATTCAAAATTACATACTATATTTTTTTGTTGTCATAATTCTTTAAAATGCATATTGACAGTGAACAAACATATATTTATTTTATTCCAATGATTTCCTGTTACCAACAGACCTTGTCTTTAGTTAGTTCTATTCAATATCCCTACATCACATTTTTCACTCAGATTTGCAATGTGTGTTTTTATAGAGACAGAATCCACCCAGAACAAGAGTATTGCAAGAGAAATGTTTTTTAAAATAGTTTGTACATGGTCAAGAAGTCAGAAGCCCACATTGCAGTTTCAGCTATTGGGATAAGAGATGATACATGGATTCCGATTCATCCTGTGTACTTTTAGGAACTTAACAAGCACTTAAGTGTAATGTTTTCCTTACAGCCTCTGGAAGAAATAAGCTCCCTGAGAGTGAGATATATCCAACATGCAGGAAATGCCTTTCCTCTTTGATTGTATAAGAATTCTTGCTTAACTGCTCTCCTAAATTTCATGCCTCAGCTACATCTCTAGAGCTACACAGTCTATGTCTTATGCTCCTCACTCTGTGTGCTAGAGCTATGCTCTGTGGGCCACCATGCATGGGATCCTGGAAGCAGAATTTGGAAGGGGGCTGGCATCTTTCCAGAGACCAGGGTAAAGTTTCTAAACATCCCTGAAATTTCTTGCGTAGATGGGTTTTCTTATTTTTTATTTTTCATTTTTCAGGAAATGCCACTTTAGATGTTATGGTTCTCAATTCATTGTCCACAGTACCTGGTCTTTCTTTCACTG
The DNA here is from genome assembly GCA_025447955.1 of Psilopsiagon aurifrons. Classification (NCBI taxonomy): domain Eukaryota; kingdom Metazoa; phylum Chordata; class Aves; order Psittaciformes; family Psittacidae; genus Psilopsiagon; species Psilopsiagon aurifrons. The sequence continues at coordinate 83,035 of JAOEHY010031653.1, read as the reverse complement.
CCACTGTAGTAGTTTGTTTCTGGAAAATTATTTAGAGCCCTTGGAGAATTTTCATATGCTTGCTCAGTTATCCTAAAAAAAAAGAGAAACCATAGAGTAAGAAAACAAACACCTTTTAGAAATCATTTTCATCTACACAACTTTCAGTTACACTTACAGCCATAAATGTAGAAACTTGGGCTAGAAATAGTAGGCAAAAGAAATATATCTTTTTCTTACGGTTGCTAAACTGTTGCTTGTGAAAAATAATGGAATCAGTAACCTATAATTTTAAGTCCTCTAGTTAATGCTGGTGGATATATTCATACCAGAAACTGTATCTAACTTTAATAGAACTCTGATTTCCTTAAAGTGCTTACTGAGGTTGTCAACTATGCAGTAATGTCTGAATAGTTGATAGCACTGTGCATTTTCTTGGCAGTATTCTATAATGTTTTATTATTGGTTTTATTAGATCTTAATTCCAAATTTATTTATTTTATATATATATATAAAATAGTTATGTTTTTATTAGAAATGACCAGCTAAACAGATATATAGAGTCATTTTTAAAAGTAGGATTACAATTCAAGTAAATGAAATGTTGTCTCCTGCAGTTTTCCCTGCCGCAAACATGACATGCAACCAAACGTAACAATAAATCTTGTCAGACAAATTATAGGATTTAAGGAGCAAGTGCTAATAATGTTTTTGATGATTTTATAAAGCATCTCAGACAAAGGCTGCTCTTGTTTCATTCTGCCAAAAGTTATATTCTGAAACAACTTGATGATTATCAGCCTTAACTCTGGATGTTTGGGCTGCAGCTTGATTTATTTCAGTGAACTTGCCAAGGTCTGAAGCTTTGCTAAATGAACTTGCTCAGTGCTGATCACTGTTTTATATGCATAGCATGCTGTATGAAGCAGCGCCCTTTGTTGTGCCTGACTCCTGATCCATCAGGCCCCCTTTCAGAACTAAAATAGAAATCCAAGATATTCAGTGTATACTCCTCTGGTCAGATTGTCAAGTGGGAATGCTAGAACAAATAGTAAGTTTTATAATAAAAATAACAAAGCTATTTATGAACACAGCTAGCTAAGCTCTTCCTCTTCATTTAGATATACAACTAAATGGGAGACTCAAAAAGATACCATCAGAATGGTACCTAAGAATATAATACTAACTTTGCTTTAACTGACCAAAATGGATCTTTCTGCAAATAATGAAACCTAGTAGCAGTGAAAGTTTTAATCTATGAATGCATTTGCTCGTCTTTCTTTGAGATGCTAATATTTGAATTCATAAACCACCTAGATAAGCACAAAAATACCTATGAAGATCTTGTCACCAGGCATTTTCATTCACTGAAGATTATAGGTTTGAGTCATTGCTTATTATCAAAATACATGCAGCTATACTGTTATATTTGGTTAATCAGACATATTTTAGAAATAATAGAGATATCTTACTCAAGTTATGCAAATTCTGCTTGCTCATTTTAGGACTTCTCATTTTCTGGTACCACACAAACCAGCTACAACTCTTGATATTGACTCTTTAGATTTTACAAAGAACTGTGAAGTAAGTCTCACCGCTTTGTACTTTGGTCATTAGCAGACTTCATTTCAGTGTGTTCACCAAGGTCCTCACCTCTGTGAAAGTGAGGAATACCTCTAAATTAATCAAATCATTTGGTTCAAGCCAAGCATATTAAATGGGTTGATTTATTTATGTTGAAGAAGATAATACTGTATGCACAAGAAAAATTTCTGACTACAGTATGTATTAGAATTGTTTAATATCCTAAGTGTTTAGTTAATCATGAAGCAAGAGTCTGTATTTAGTAATATATTAAATGTTAAAAAAAAATCAAAATTATTTCATTATTTATTAACATGTCATGATATTTAAATATTTAATTTTTTATTTTTTATATATATGATTTATGTTTCCTAGCCTGCATTTAATGAGGAATTTAAAAAAGTTCTTAAAAAAATTCTATGGCTTAAATTAATCTATGGCTTAAATAAATCTAATGATTTTTACAGAACAGAAAAAAATATAAAATCAAGATTGTACTTCCATATTTTCCAGTTTATCTCAAGTGTGACACTATTCCAAACTACTGAAAAATGCTAAGTTCATTGTAGTATTGTAGGATATGTTAGGTTGGAATTCAGAGATGTCTGAAGATGTCTAGTCCAACCTCCTGCTTGAAGCAGGTGCAGCTCCGAGATCAGACCAGGTTGCTTAGGACTTTTTCTAGTTGGGTTTAGAAAACCTCCAAGGACAGAGGTGGCCTGCTCTCCCAGACAGCTTCTCCAGGCGACCTGCTCCGCTGCTTCACAGTCCTTCTTATATCCAGCCTGGACCTTTCTTGTTTCAATTTATGACTGCTGCTTTGCATTGTGTTGCCCAGTGAAGGGCCTACCTACATCTCCTGAACTGACTATGGCTCTATCATTTTAACTTGATAGCATAATTTCATTCAGTACAGGAACCAGCACCATGAGCTATGGAGATGGGTAGCTGCCAAAATGTGTTCTGTTCTTTGTCATTATACCCAGCCCAAATTCCTGTCACAAGTGCTGTTATCTAAGGTTGTATACAATCTCTATTTTCATGTATTAATATATGTCACCCACACAATATATTAATATATTTTTAAGGTAATATTTTATAGTAAATGATCTGTAATTAAAAATAATAATATTATCCATTGAAGAATTTTTTAAAGTTAAAAACATGACAACACTTGTTCTCACATGCAAATGAATAATGATACTAAGGAAATTATTAATTTCTTATTTATTTATGACAATGATGTTCCTCTTCCATACTTAAAAAGTCAATTTTTGATTTAACAGAACATTTCACATAAATTTAAAGAACTTTAATGGTCATGTCCTCTCTATCTAGAGTTCCATTATGAAAAAATTGAGTACTACCTGTGTTTCTTCCACACTGAGTTACTCATATTTGCAACCCTGTATTTAATGAGGGATTTTTTTAAAGTTAAAATTCTCTGGTTTAAATCAAATAAAAATATTATTTTTGGCTCCCCTAATGAATTTTACAGAGCAGAAATTATTAATTCTAATATCCAGCCAACCACCAATATTTTATAAATATATAAAGGTAACATTATGACATCCTTGCCTCTTATTTTTCTGACCAGCAAGATTTATTTCAGTAGAATCCTTAAGGTCTTCTCCTCTGCAAAAACAAACAAAAACAACTGTTAGAATATTGCCCCTGTGTGAGAAGAGGTAAAGTGTAATGAAAGAAAGAAATATATTTAGGCACACATTTAAAAGGAAAAAAATAAATTATTAGTTAAGTTTTTGTTTAAAATCTGCTAACAGGTTATCAACCATAATAAGAAAATACATTTACAATTTTCCACTAGCAAATTAAAGCCCTGTACAGTTAAATAAAAAATATCATCTGGAACATCCAAGACAATAAAAAGGCTTTGTTTAATAATATCAATGCTGTAATTTAAGATTTTTCTTTGCCAGTGAAGATAGTGAAGGATAAACACGAACTTTCAGAGAATTTAGTATTAGATTGCAGGTTCCAAGCAGCCTAATCCTTGTGTGTATCATTAATTTGCAAAAAGAACCCATGTTTTTGTTTAGAGTAAGAAATGTCTGCTTCTTAAGATGTCACCTAAAATCATGCCCAAATGTCCACATATTTTTTGCTTCCGGAATGACAAGAAATTACCTCTGTGCATGATCATAGCTAACAACAAAAGTATTGATTATGTCTGTACTTCTAATGAAAATGTAATTGTCCAAAGACTCACAAAGTTTACGTATAAGGAAACTTCATTTTAATTTCATAAACACAAACTTGTGGCTAGTTTTTCACCAGGATTTTTGTTATTATTGTTATTATTAATATTGTCACCATCACTGTCATCATTATTAGATGCTTCGGTGAATTAGAGAATGGAATGATCTATGAAAAGCACTCTAGCTAATGTATAAACCTCTGATTCTTTTTAGGTGGAAGCAGGGAGCAAAAGCAAAAGGCTAAGTTTGCTCTGTGATAAGTTGGTCACTTCATAATAGGCATATTAATCTTAAAACTTTGGATGCCTCCTGTAATTCAGTAATGTCTCAAAGTCTTGGAGTCTAGCCTAATGAATTCTCTGTGAATTACAATTTGCAAGTTATCTGTAGAATTTTGGTGCAAGGTGTGACAAATATTACACAGCTCTTACTAGCACAGTACCCTGGCAGCTCCTCCTCTTCTGTGTTCTTAAGAGCTGCTTACAAGACCACAAGAAGCTTAACTTGAAACACACAGAACTGATGTGCTGTTCAGAAATATAAATTCAAGCTTTTTCTTATGGATCGCTGCCCTTGCTGACTGATACACTTTGTTACACCCTGTTGTGGAAACACTTATCATCCACGAGCTCTACAATATTCTGTTTAACGTCCCTTCTCTAACTACATAAAATCTTTTCTTTATCGAGGAAGCATATCAGGCATGTATGGAAGCTTGCCATACTTATTACATGCTCAGCTGATAGTACACGACAGTTAATTAATCTGTATTTTTATATTCATCATTCTGTATAAGGAATGCTATTTATTAATCTATAAACATTTTACAGATTTGTAATGTTACCTTTCCTGACATTTTCATAGTTACAAACTACTCATTGCCTTAGAAAAGCTGTGCCTGAGAAGCTTTGAAGACTTACTCCTTGTCACTTGTGAAAGAACTTGGATTCGCTTTGAGTTGGTTATCAAGATTTTGGTTCCTTTGGAGACAGAACAAAACCAGATCAAATCACAGTTAGTATAGCCAGCGGTCAATTAGACAAATTAAATACTCACTTAAAAAGAAATTGTAATTGTCACATTCTTTATGACAAAAAAAATGAAACTGATGAAAATTTCAAAGCATACATCATTTAGTAATTCAAAGATATTAATAGACAGAGCCACATGCCCCCCATATACACATTAGCACACACTCTTCCTGGAAGAAGAAGACCAAATTTTGTTTCGGAAACAACAAGTTGTACCTAATAGTTGTGCTAGAAAGGATAGTTCACACTGAACATGCATCATGGACAACTTCAAAGATTTCCTGACCTCTAACATGCCATAATAAAAATCTTTACTGGATAAATCATTCAGTCAGGTATTCCTGGCATGTGCATGAACAACCTAAAAAGTAATCATGGATTAACTCTTTTTGGCAAAATCAGAAAGTCCATTAGTTGTTTGGTAGACTACCTAGACCAGCTCCTTCCTAATGAAGCCTTCCTTCTCACAGGAAATTCAATGTTTAAACTGAGGTATGCTGGGAATCAGTTACATCCACTGATTCTTGAACTTCCGTAAAAGAATTAGGGTGTAATTTATTATTATTATCTAATGCAAGGGGAAAAAAATAATATTCCTTGTTGGTTAATTAATTTTCTTTTTTTTTCAATAGAGCAGCGTTAAAAATAGATATTAATGTAACAACTATTAAAAATAGAAATGGAAATAAATGTCTTTTATACTGTTTGAATGGAACATTTAGTAGGATCAAGTCAAAACCTCCTGTGTTGCTTTGACTCCCTTTATTTCCCTTCAGAGCATTGCACTGGTATTATCTCTTCTATAAAACACTTGATTTCCTTGAAAATGTATTTTGAACTGCACTGAACACTTCTACTGAAAAGCTTTCAGCAACTTACTTTATCTAAAAATTTACCATCTAATAACCTTAACTCACTACTAAAAAAACGAAAAAATGACTCCTCAAAAAAAAGCAATGAACTGATGTCCATGATGGTACAATGGTGTCGCCACTGCAGGACCTCTTCTGTAACCTGGTAGCCAACAATGTTCCATATGTGTCATTACTGACATTTCATTCAAACAGTTCTGTCACAGCACAACATCTCAGTGAAAGACAAAGTCAGTCTTATCAGATTTCTTCTTTGTCATATTAGTCAGCTTTGGAGCTGCCTTTGATGAGATCATTGAGATCTCTGTTTTGGAATGAAACAAAAGTAGATCAGTGCAAGGAGAGTCTACTGCCATTTATCTAGAGTATCAGACCAGTCAATAATACGTCTACATATTATAAACATTTGCAAATTCCCTTTAAATTATTGCAGATTTCACATTTTTCAGCTCTCCTCCAGAAGTTGGAGTGTTGCAGTTATTCAGAAATATCCTTTCTTTTATGAACTGGATAGCAATTTGCTTCCTCAGCAGCTTAAGGCAGCAACACTAAAATGATAATAAGTCTAATAAGTCCTCAGGCAGTAATTTTCTTAACTTACTTTTTTTCAAGAGCAGATCTCTAGCTGGCTTGAGTAAAACATTATTATTCCTGTGTCCTCCATTTTTTTATGTTCTTAGAGGTATTTAAAATATGAATCTCTAGTCTCCTATAAAGCCTACAAGAAGCTCTGCATTTGCAGCTACCTCAATTATGCTTTTTACGGGCTATGCCATATAAACTGGCTGCAATGTGGCATATTCACCCAAAACATAGAAAGCAGGAGATTTGGGACTCTGGTTTATAATGGCTGCAGTCAGGGGATTTCATGCAGTTTACTCAGCAGGGTTATCAGTAGTTTTTCCACTTCCTTCTGCTGACTTTCACAGCGTGAAGCAACAGAAAAGCTGTGACAGTAGCAGAGCTGTGCCCTGCAGGCCAGCATGCTCCTATGTCTGATTTTCAAAGGAATATAAGCATTTGGAAAACCAAATACCACTACACTTTTTATGAGACTTAGCTCAGTAAACCACATACATTTGAAATTTTTACTTACAGCATAGGTATAAAATATTATATTCACTTTTTTACAATTTTCAGTTTCATATTTTTACTAAGTTATGGGATTTCTTTCAGAATCAGATAAATTAATTGAAGACACCTTCCTATAAAACAAAAAAATCAAATACTACACAGATAAAATATGTTCCTAACACAACGTCCAAATATTAGAAATTCTGTTAATCTTTGTAGGAAATATTAAACTGTCTTTGCATATTTATATCAGATGCTACAGAATTGAATTAATGATACTATAAAAATTTGTTGAAGACCAGGAAGTTAAATCACTTATATACTTTTTATAAGTGACATTTTCTGTCAACAGGAAAGGAAGAAATGCCCTCAAGATCCACAGGAAATATTCTGATTTTAAAACACACTCTTTTTAGGTTTTCACGTGTTTTTTAACACTCTTCCCAAGTAAATTCAGATTGTTTTACCTTCAATTACTTCATTCACTTTGCATGGAGTTTTCAAACAAAAACAGAGCAGCTATCTAAAACAGTTCAACCTTGATCTAGTGCCTATTTGAAAATCATAAAAAAAAAATAAAAATTTACAAACTTCCAATCACTTCAGAATCATTCCTTCAGAAATGTGCTTACTGGCCCATATTAATCTTTGGTGCAACTTGAGAGATAGAGGAGTTCCCTTCTGTAGACTTTAAATCATCATGACTTTGCAGCCAGCAGCATTTTTTTACTTCCTCATACATTATTTTCAGCGCTTTGAGAATCCTAATTCATTGACTGGCTTGCAAGGAAGATTTTATTCGCTGTCCAAAGGGATAGTAACAAAGTAATAAAAGTCTAGGCTGCATATACACTCCTTGACAACTACCAGCCTGATTTATAGAAATATTAAAGTGGGGAAGAGACTAGCACATATGTTCATACACTGAAGAAGCTCCTTGATTATCAGAATGTCAGATGCAGTGAAAGGCTATTGTGGAAAAGTTTTTCCAGTCACAGATATAACTGTAATTTGAAAAAATAAACCATTTCAGCGTCCAAGGCTGGCTGAATTGAATTCCTATTTCTCAGATTTATCAACATGCTTTCAAAATATAGATGGGGATGGAAAACAGCAGCATAAAACTTCTACACAAAGCAGTTTGGACAAACTTGGGGAAATATCTTTCAAATGTGGTAGGTGACACTTGTAAGAGAGGCTGACATTTTTCATAGGTCATTCCAAAGGATGCCACCTCCAAGCAGAGACAGTCATTACATCACTGTGTATATTCTCCCTAGGGTGAGTGTTTTTTCTAAATGGATGAGAATAAGTAAGGCCAGACAGCCTGCCAGGAGGAGAGAATATAGTTTGCTTATAAATTCAGGAAGAAGAAATATTTTAATACAGCCACAGGACATGACTGGAAGTTTTCAGGAGCACCTAACTCAAGATAACAAATATATATGTTTGCATTCTATATAAAACTGTTGCAATAGCAGTACAGAGGATTTTGTATCATATTTTGCACAAAAGGATCAAGTATTGAAAAAAATTAATTAATTTATTATAAAATAAAAGCATTAAGACTTTGATTAAGATCCAGGTGTGCTTGTCATCTTCACTGAAGTATGGAAGACAATTCTATTGATTCATTTACTTGTCCCTTTGTAAGTAACTACCTCAAGAAAAAAGTCTATTAAGATCTCATTGCAGAAAAATGCTTTAAATAGCACTATCAGTCTCCAAGAAAGGCCCACTCTGGAGGGCCGAAAAACCTATGTGCACCTGGGTCACTGTAGGCCTCATGCTATAAACTTCTGCTTAACCTCATGCTTAACCATGAATTTTGCTGCTGCCATCTGCTATTTTGCCTCCTGCTGCTTGCGTAAAATAAGATTAGAAATTGGACAACTTATGAAGAGAATCCACAGCAGAATAAAGGGCTAGCAAAGTGTACAACAAAAGTAGGTTTAAAAAAAGCTGCCAAGGCAGGCTGCATGCAAAATTTCTGGGTTAGTTTAACCAGACACTTCCATTCTGCCATATCATGGACGCCCTGTGCCTCTCAAACATAAACAAAATGGAAATTATTTAGGCCTTCTGTGACAAGCTCTCCAGTAATTATCTAAATTCCAGAAGCGTCATGTCTCTGACCCTGCATCAATATCAGCAAAAATTCTTTAATTTACAGAGCAATTGTCTTTTGTATTATCACATTTTATTAATTTTAGGTATCTAGCGTCTTCCTTGATTTAATCTACGAAAGACCTGTGGGCATGTTCAGTAAGTAGTCTTTAAAGGTATAAAAATGAATGTCTGATGTAATCACAAAATATGGGTTTATTCTTTTTTCTCCTTTTATGCTTTGTAGTAAAAACTTAGAGAAATTGAGTTGTCTACATTTTGCTGTCTTTCAAACTGTGCTTGATTTCTAACTCAGTTCACTTGAGATGAAGATTGGTACTTTTCAGTCCTTCTGCTCTACGAAATATGTTTGTGAATCTCACTTATTTAGATGAATAATAATTCTGTAATTCTGGTTTAACTGGTGACAAGTCACAAAGGAAAACAAATGAATCCCACCATGCAGACATTCAAGCACAGCTAGTAGCTTTTGTTTGGTTTTGGTTTTTAGTTTTTAGATGGGGTTTTTTTCAGTCTTGAAAGCATTCAGATAAAGTTTCAGATGGGATAGAAACAGGAAACATGTGAACCATGTCCATCCCTACATAAGAACTTCATTAGTTGTTTGATGAAATCAATGAAAACCTTTCCAATGTATTTGTGAATTCTGAAGAGAATGAGGAAAACAATCAACAAAAGTAGTTCTAAAAAATTTTGATCACGTTTTTCTGACTGTCCTTAATGCTGAGGCCAAGTTGAAAGTGATCCTGGACAGGTGTGGGAAAGAGAGCGAGAAATAAAATTTTAAAGAGACCCCAGCCATGATCTTGAACTGCCAGTATCAGGCAGCAGAGTAGGTGACCAAAAGTCCCTAGTCATTCAGTGAATGCATACTCAAATTGTGAGGTCTTGCTGAGCCCATTTCTAGTTCCAGATGTTCCCAGATTCCTGTAGGCATTCTTGCCTTGCTACCTAGAATTTCATCATTCCTCTTTGCTGATACACAAAACAGTTGAATAATAGCCAAGTGCTAATATTGTAGGTGCTGTTCTGTGGACCAGAAAAATTAAGAACCACACAAATTTGCTGTAATGTCTTTAATCAGTGGGGTGCTTCATGTCAAATTCTAGGGTACTCAGTGAGGTTTCAAATCTACTCTGTCATCATCAGCATCATAATGCATATTGGAGTCGTGCATGGTATTTTTAATAGATCTCCATCTGTTTTCTGATTAAAAGCCCTGAGCAGGATTATTAAACTATTGAGGTGGCTCCCTATTTCTAATGGATGATACGATAAAATATATATAATATTTCTAAATGTGATAGCAAACAAGTTGCATCTGTTGTCCTTTCTTCAGTGATCTCTCCCAGCTGACCTCCTACAAAGCATTCTGATCAACAGTGTCTTCTGACATGATGAGATAGGCAAAGACCACACCAACCAAATCTAGCTAAAACCTTAAGGGCGTTTCTGACCTACTCATGTCAAAACAGAAGACAATAACAACTGATTGCCAGCTGGACCTTCTAAATCTCACCAACTGAAAAAGTTGGTCTAAATTGTCTCAATCATGTCAGGCCTCTCAGTGGATAAAGTTAAACATCATGGGCTCAGCTGAATTTTGATGTGCCATCCATACCTGCTTTACTGTGTCTGTGTCAGACTTTTCATATATAACCAAAAATTAATAAAGAAGTTCTTGAGAAAAAAGTGGCATTTATTCTGAAGCAGAGTACATTTCCTTCCACACCACTATGCTCACTAATCAGTGCCTGGAGCCCTCATTCAGACCTTTCATCAATAACAGCCAAGGATAAGAGAACAGAAGAGGTCTGCAGTCAACTGTAAAAGCCAATTTATACTCTGCCAAAACTAGTGTAATGCTAAGCCCACAGGATTTTGGAGTTAAATACAGTGTAAGAAGCTGTTGATCAGTGTTTGAAAGGAGGTGGACTGGGAAAGATCAACAAAAAAAGGATGACAACTAACTCAGTTTTGCATGGAGGATATGTGTGACCCTGTAAACAATATTAAGTTTTCAGTCAGGAATAATGGGCATAGATCTCTTCACATGAGCTCTGCAACAGCAAATCAATTACATCAACATGCAGAAACGGTGTAAACCAATGTTCCACTGAATGCTGAATCTGTCAGAATCGGGAGGCAGAAGGTCTCGGCCAGTAGGAAGTGCCTTCTGCTGAAATTCAAAAATGTATCATCAAAAACGATTGTACAAATTTGCACTATCAAAAACAGTTTAGAAAGTGTAAAGCCACTTCACTTTACCATAAACAAAAAATTGCCATTGTAGCCAAAGCAAGATCTGGCTGTGGCTACAACTGCTGAATTATGGGCATGCCTACATGAGTTCTGTTTTACTATTCTTTTTTCCACATTTTTCAAGCAACACTAGCATTCTTCAGAACATTTTAGAGGTCTCCTGAAGGTCTCACTAAAAAATGAAAACAAATGAGAAAGACATCACGGTGGAAGAGTCACACAGGAATACTGGGTGTGGGAGTCATGCCTTCTAATTTTGGTCATCTAAACTTTAGTCCAACCTAAGGTAATTCTCTAGGATGTTTCTAGTGGATGCTTGGGATTGCCTGTCGTGCTCCATAAACCAGATTTATCTTTTTCATGTAATGGGAATGCATAACTGGCCAGTGCCTCAAAATGTACCTACTTGTTCTGTCAGTTTTATGCTTTTTGCAGCTCTAGAACAATGAATTTTATTAACAAATGTTCTTTTAGGAGACCTGACATGATGGTTTTAATTCCATTGGTTTGGAAAATTCTGAGTAGATACCAATTTACTTTTATTTTTTTAATAATTTGAAAAAAATCTGTATCTTATTTTTTTACTCTTCAAAGCTGTCAAATGTTAATAGACACAGAAAAATGTGTCCCTATTACAAGAAATAGTTTAAGCACAGGTAAGTAATGAGTCATTCTTTCATGATCTTTTATAATGAAAACCATCAAAGCATCTTGGGTCAAATAGGGATATTATTAAAAAGGAGCATAATACAAATATACTTACAGCATCGTCTAAATTTTCTACTATCTGATAGGAGTAATTATAGTGAATTACCTCTACAGTGTAGGAAAATCCTGTACATTCAATGCCCTGTACTTTATAGAAAATAAAATGCTAAAGAGCTAAGAATATACTGTCTGCTTCAATATGTCACAAAAATATTGCAGTTCCTTGTTTCTGCTCCCTAGAAATTGTCTTTCACACACATACACACAAATATGTAGCTGAAATGTTTTCTTCTACCTAACTCTGCTGTCAATGACATATGAAAAAGACATACTTAAGCAGAAGTTTCTACAATATGCCATGTGCCCCTACAAAGTGATAGTCATTCAGTGGTAGCAGATGATCTCACTACAGATGCTTGCAGAGCTGAGCTGGGATCTCTTTCTACATTCTTATATAGCCCCTGCTACTATCAGTTCAGAAGCTTCTCCTCAAATAGGCCATCACAAATTCTGAGATATCTATGCAAAATAAAAGATCAATTCATTACTTCTATAATTTATGAACTCTTGGAAATACTGTCTTAATTAGTCTGCCTCTTTTGGTGGTAATACCTTTCTACTGCACTAGTAAATGTGGTCCACTGTGACAAGTATTGTTACTTTCTGTACAGATCATATGCAAGGAAGCATTGTAGTTGAATACAAGTGAACCTCATATAAAAGCATTTGTAGAAATACGTATTTTTTGCATCCTAACTGCAATTGTTAATGAAACATTGACTAAAGCTGTGTTAAACACCCTCAGGATGTTTGAAGTGGTTTAACGAGATTGCCCACAGACCATGGTTTTCTTTAAAATATTCAGGCTTTTAATCACCTGCAGTTAATGGTTGCTACAGCTCTGTAATGGAATATCACAGAGTGAGAATCTTGGATTTCAACTGAAATAGGAATAAAACACAAAAAAGAACTTGATAAGCAATGAATGGAAGACATATTGAGTAAATCAGAAAAAATATCTCTGTATGTATCCAGTGCAGTCCTCATATGCTGCTGCATTTGTAAGAAACCAAGAGATCTGATCTGAGGACAACCTATGACAAATACACGATTATTGGACAGTGGCTATCCTTACTTTTTCTGCACCCTGCTTACTTATGTTGTCTAGGGTGCCTATAGATGCCCTCACTAATCATGAGATATGTATTCCATTCTGTTAATCGTGTCCAAAGGTGGAGATCCATATGTCCCTGCCTTCAGATTGCTGTATATTTTTATATACTCTGTTTTTTATGGATGCTAAGTCTAACCGTTTTACTTGAGAACAATGCAAAAATAGCTGTTTACGTGAACAAAATCAGTGTTATGCCTTGCACGAAACAGTACGCAATAAAGATTTCAATTTTAGCCAAAAGACATCATATCTGACATACTTTTTGGGATTCCAAAAGATGTTCATTGTATTGCTGACTAGCTTGACAGAAAAATAATTGCCATTTTCCACCTATTTTATGCTGAAATTAGTTCATTATTCCTTTAACATCCCTATCAGAATCCTGAGCGAAAGACAAATCATCAATTAAGTATAACTTTAAAAAGAGTGACCCAAAAAAAATCTTTCCATTCTAAGTAAAAATATAGGGAATTAAAGGATGCAAGAGAAAATGTTATTCTAATAAATGTCAGTGTTACTAGAAATACTTGCTGTGTAACTGTTTGCTTCCCCTCTGTAACGCAACCCTTTTTGCCTATAGTATTTATATGACATCTTTAATAGAAAAAAGGCATTTCTGCTGACAGCTGCTTAATGCATTTTTTGTTAGTGTAAATTTAACAAAAATCTGTAGTTTTATGAAGCTAATACAACAGCAGCAGATGGACGGCAGCTGAAGCACCAGCCAAATGTAAAGGAATTATAGCAGGAGTAGAGAGGGCTGAATTTTGCCTGCTAAGATTACAGGCTACTTATAGTTTATATACTGACACAAATAGCTCTAGCAGCGCAATGTTGCCATAGAAACTTGTAGACCAGTAAAATATTCCTCCAGCTTTCCACCAATGGAGGGACAGGAATACAAAGCTTGATATGGTAATGAGAGCCACCAGGGGATGATGAATATGAGCTGATTGAGGGTGGGGGTTAAGTAAGACCTTAACAAGCCTTTAGGAGTGAGGAATTGTTGTGACTTCCCTAGTTAATACGCTGGCATACTTAATTCTCTGAGATCTCCCACATTTGTTGACAGGAAAATGTTTCGCTGAAACATTGCTTTTTTCCTAGGGGTTACACTGTCAGACATCTTTTGCATCTTTTTATTAACGTTTTGTACTGTTTTTACATACTGGGGTCTTTGGGGGAGAGAGGTACAATACAAAATAACACAGACTGTGGCTTCAGACCTCACAAAACCGTACTTTATGAATCAAATTACGTAGAATTAGCTCATTTAAACTAAATTTTAGTGTCTGCACCATTTAATAATTCCAGCTAAAAACTGCAAAATGAGCTGCTGTAATTTGCAGCCCATGTCTAGAAATCTTCTTCTAGTTCACTCACTTACTAATTCCGTATGCAGGCATTTTGTTCTCGTCAAGGACGCAGTCAAATTTTTCTCATGGTTATTGCTGATTGTTTTGAAAAATGTAATATCTCCATCAGTAGAGAAACTTACAATTTGCTGGAATTTCAGTTTAGAAACCCCAACCAAACAACAAAAGCCAACAAACCAAACCAAACTAAAGAGAAACCTTTTAGGGCTTTTCCAGCAATAGTTTTCATGGTATTCTGTAGGCTTTACAAGATACATTAGTACATATGCCATCTAACTCATACCACAAGAACCTCATACCACAAGTTCACCTGTTTAAACATACTAATTTTGTCACACTACGTGTTATTTGTTGGGGTTTTGCTATTTAAAGTGTTAAAACAATGCACAAGTTGGGTTTGGATTGGTTTTTTTTAGTATACATAGTAGTGTGTAGATATTGCCTCTCCCACAATTCATTGAAGAACAAAGCAAACATACTATATAATCCATACTACTGCATTCATCTTTTTCTAAACAGTTGCAGCAACTACCTGTATGCTGCTCTTTAAGATGCAGGCTAGGCAGACTGAAAGAATAAAAAATGAGACATTTGCTGTAACTTAGCAAGTCAATAAGATGGAACTCAAAGTTTGTGCTTCTGGGACCAGATAAATGCTGCATTTATCACACACTATGTCCAAAGAGCAGTCAAATATGGAAATCAAACAGATTGGGTACTTCATATCACTTTTTTCAATGTTTATCAAAATACTGGTTTGATTATATTTGCTTGTGTTACCTTGCTGTAGCTTGATCATCCACCTCAGTCTTGGATTTCTGAAGGGTCACCTGTTCTGAAGAAAAGGCATCCCTGCAATAGGAATGGTGGAAACATATTTAAGGCAGAAGAAGATATTTGGAAACATATTATAGCAGTTAAGTTACGTATCATTGCAGATATTCTATTTCTTTTATTTGTAACCACAATGACTTCGGACTTTCTTTGAGAAACACTTTTCTGGTTTTTTCTTTAAATATAAGAAAGTCGGGGCCGTTCAGCCTGGAGAAGAGAAGGCTTCAAGGAGGCAGCCTTCCAGTATCTGAATGAGGCCTACAAGGATGCTGGAGAAGGACTCTTCATCAGGGACTGTAGTGATAGGACAAGGGGGAATGGATTAAAATTTAAACAGAGGAAGTTCAAATTGGATATAAGGAAGAAGTTCTTTACTGTGTTGGTGATGGGGCACTGGAATGGGTTACCCAAAGAAGTGGTAAATGCCCCATCGCTGGCAGTGCTCAAGGCCAGGTCGGACAGAGCCTTGGGCGAGGTATCCCTGCCCATGACAAGATTTAGTGTGAGGTGTCTCTGTTCATGGCAGGGGGCTTGGAACTAGATGATCCTAAGGTCCTTTCCAACTCAAACTTTCAATGATTCTATGATTCTATAACATATAAATATCTATAACGTATATAAGGAATGATATATGTGTATAAAGAATATACATATATATAAAGAGCTAAATAATGTTTCATTACAGTAGATTGCTCCATTCACTGAGCCTTTTGAAAAATTAAAATTCCAATGCTAGCTGTTTTGCTAGTATGGATGTAATGAAGTGGAGTTTCTTTACTGTTTCAAAATTATTTTGCTAATAAAGGAGCTTTAAAATACTTTTCTACTAAATAGATTTTACTTATTCAGCAAAGACTAACAATTTACTTATTTAGCAAAGTTTTATTCTTTTTTAGGAACTAACTAACTAACCAATTTCACATTCCTGCTTTAACTTCTTTGGGTAATCAGTCAGATCAGTCACTACAGGAATACTAGAATTATCAGAAACTGGGAGAATTTTGAGAAGGTGGACAATAGAATTGTAAAGGAGAGTTACATGCTGCTTTAGAGAATTTTTTTACTAGGATGGTAACTAAAGCGTGAGAAGTTGTGTAGCTGCCTTAATTAAAAGTAATGAAATCACAGGTTAGTTAAGTAATCTTTTCCTAATTTAGACCATCTGTAATGTATATTTAATCATTTAATAAATCTATTTTCTAAAATTAGAGCAATCTTTGCAGACA
The DNA here is from genome assembly GCA_025447955.1 of Psilopsiagon aurifrons. Taxonomy (NCBI): domain Eukaryota; kingdom Metazoa; phylum Chordata; class Aves; order Psittaciformes; family Psittacidae; genus Psilopsiagon; species Psilopsiagon aurifrons. The sequence goes on along the minus strand of JAOEHY010031653.1, from coordinate 66,569 downwards.
CTCAAATAAGTTTAGAGTACTTTATGACAATTCATCTTATGTCAATGCCTTCTATTACAAGTCTTTGCATGTGCAGAGCTTTTTAATTTACCACTTTCTTCTTCTTCACATTCCTCACACTCTCGTTTACTCTCTCATTAGAGCATAGATTAATATAAAGCAGTATTTGCATTAGCAACATATATAACTGTGGAACTAAACTTGTGAAGCAGTTTTTAATTCTTAATGCAGTTACAGTTGTTTTGTCTGTTTGAATAAATATCCAGTGTTCTAAGCTATTTGAAAATAATTACATTTCTGCAAGGAAGGAAGTCTTAAGACACTTCTGTGATACTGACTATAGAGGAATCCTCACAGGTAAATTATTCAGTCTTTGTATTATAAATAAATGTAAAATAATAATCAAGGTTTGTGCATGTGAGTGTGTTGCATATATAAATCTACTGAGAAGCAAAGTAAACAAGACGTACGTTGTTGGAGCCTCTGAATTTTCTGAAGTGGTCCTAGAGAAAGAAAAGAGTAAAGAGTTCAGAAACTACCAAAAATGCTAATATTGAAGCACTTCTTTGCAAGATTTTAGGTTAATCAACTGCAATTAATTTTACTTTTTTGTTCTTCCAAGGTGGTATTCTTCTTTGTTTCTTAATGTGGAACATAACATAACACTTTAAACTCAAGTAGCATAATACCCGATTTAATGATCTTCTTCGTATGCTATTAAGACCATCATTCTTCAATTAACATTCTCCAGTCATTCATTCTGGTCAATGCTGGCTCTCTTTCAGCATGCAATTCACAACCAAAAAACTCAGTTACAGTGAGCTGTTTATTTTTTTAACTTCAATTGCAATTTCTTTAAGTGTTCTGTAAAGTGTGCTTAATCAGCTGGGAAATGAGACAAAGCACTTTAAAAGTTTACATATCATGCTTCACTATAGAAGGCTAGGTATCAGAACCAGAAAAGGTAAGAAATATAAATGCTGACCAACCCCCTCTCCCCTGATCCCATGATTGTTGAACTCCCTTCCTGAGGAGGGCAGAACAATCAGCCATTCTCATATTTGAAGAACAGACAGAGCTCTTTGTTGCACCTGTCTTTAAGACTGATAGTGACCTTTAAAAACTGGTTATTAGCATCTATGCATCTTTGTTTCCTGAATCTCACTGGCAAGTCTAACAATTATTAGTTATAGTAATATTCATAGTTTGAAATAGCTTTCACATCTTCAAAGCACGTTAAAAAGATAAGCAAAGAAATCTCCTAATGCCATCTCTGTTTAACTAGCTGTGCTTAGTGACATGATTGCTAGATGATCCAGGAAGGGCCATGCAATCTTCAGAATGAATATGCCTGTATTTCAGTCTCCTCTGAACTGAGAGTAGAGGAGTAACTAGCACTTCATATACTCAGCCTTCAGTCAATGCTGGACATCAAGCTGCTAAGAGCCAATGGCATCTTACTTATCAAACTCAGTCCCTCAATAATTGCTCTGCTGGCTTACTCCCGAAATCAGCTTAAGCCAAGTATTAGGAAATAACTAGCAATCATCGGTACTTACCTTTTGGTTTCCACTGTTTCTGTTGTGGTTTTACTACCTGAAACTGGGGGAGGCATCCAAGATTGCCTGTTAGTGTTAAGAAATAAATTTTTTAGTATTAATTTAATGCTATGGGGCTGAACAGCATCCTGTGAATGTTTGAATGTCAAAAGAGATGTAGAAATAACTGTAACTTTTCTTAAATTATTAGTATTTTGAAATACTGAATGTAGATACTTCTTAGATTACTTTATGGTTTGTTTTGTTGGGTTTTTTGTTGGGGTTTTTTCCCCCCCTCCCCCAGACAACTGAATGAAATTGGAAATAATATAGTAATTTTAATTATTTTTGTGGAAAAATTTGTTCTCTGACTCTAGGTTGTCTTACCTGCAGTCTGAATGGTACAAATAAACAGATCATTCATGTGAAGGACAAACAGAATGCACAAAGGGAAGAGTGTCAAGTATCAACCCAAGAAGCACATTCAGGCTGGTATTAGAGGTCACAAATATTACAAGCACTTTCACTTAGTATTATTATTTTTTTTAATCAAAACTATTAATCCAGCAATTGTTTGTGAGGGAAAAGCAATTGCATCATAAACATTGCAATTCAGTGTTGGTTTTTCACAACTTCAAAGAGCCTGAAGAGAACTGTGGGGCTGAAAACACCATAAACTTCCACCAAACAAGCAAAGCTGTCAATATGAAGTTGATGATATTTTAATTTCTACTACCAGGATTCTACCAATCATTATTTTTATATGTGAAGTATAGAAAAGAAAATCACAAAAAGACAGAATTTGTGCCTGGGGAGGAAGCATAAAAATACAACCATTGTTACCAATATATTTTAAATCAAAAATGTAGTTCTTTGTTCTAAACCCTGTTTTTATTCTGCCCAAAGAAATCCAGATTTTTAAAGCTAGCTGTTCATCGTTCAGAAAACCATGTGGCTCATATGTAGTCAAACAGCACATGTTTAAGTTTGGCATCAGAGATTCTGCAATTGCAGTGAGCTAGAATGCTTTAAATTTAGACACTGAAAAGGCATATGGTAGCTGAGTTAGGGGCTGGAGCAATGTGTCAGCGTCTGTTGTGCTACGGTCCACCAGGCTCACAAAACTGGCCCTACAGAGATTACCTTTCAACACAGCACTCCCATGGAAAAAGCCAGAGCACGTAAAAGTTAAATTCTAGAAGCTTGCTGAGGAGTTAGAGCATGCTAGAGGAGAAAGTTGGTAATGCTTTTTTTATGTAACTGTGAGATGCCACTGAGGTTTCATAGAGTGCTATATATTCCCTGGCAACCAGGCAATGATGGTAACAAATACCTTTTTTTCTTGATTGGAGAACTTGTAGCAGTGTTTGTGGGTGCTGTATTAGAAGTCCAAGATTGTCTGTTAAGGAAATACACTTAATTCTTAAATAATTGTATCATTGTGAATAAAAAAAACCTCAAAAAGTTATTGTCCTGTGGAATTCTTAATGCAATGGAAGTAACAGAACAGAGCTTTACGAACTATTTTATTGCTCTTTGGCAGGAAAAAAAAATATATACTACTTAAGTCTCACTGGAGTCCCACTTCAGAATTCAAGGTAGGTCTATTAAAAAATCGTCTCTAGACAAAATACAATAAAATCCAATTTATATGATGTTTCATGTGTCATCATCACCATGATTTACAACATAATGGTGTAAAATCGTAATTTAAAAGAATGATCTCACTTGAACTTTAAATGCCAGGGATACTCATTTGCTTTTCAGAGTAATATCTCAGCACTTCACAAGATGACATTTAATTGCTGTGCTCAGCCCTAACTGGCATCTATATTCATTATAATTTATTATTGATGGAACAGTACTGACTGCAATATATTTGTCCCTTTACATTTATAAGTATAGTGGCTGAGCTCTTCTGACTTTCATTTTTTAAATAAAAATTTCAATCAGGTAAGAACTGTAAATCCTTAAGAAAATAAATTTTTAGTGCTGTGTAGTCAGATATAGAAAGTGTTCATCTCTGCATCACAACAACATTTTTTAATACATGTAAAAAAATTTGTGCCAGCTTATTTTAAATTAAAAATTAGTTTCACTTTGTTTTAAACAAAAGACTGACCTTCTGACAAAATGAAAGCCTTCCACTGGAAAAATCAGCCTGTCTATCAAAAAAGCATTCGTTGTGTTTTGATACTCAGGTTTTCTGTAGACAATGTTCAGTGTTTTTTTCAACTGGAAACATTAATTACAATTCCTTTCTGCAGTCTTTCCTCAGCAATACCTGTTATGTTTGGTAGAATTCATGCAGAGAATTGTAGAGCTGAAGAACATGCCCACACTGAACTGTTTTCAAAACCCTCTTAGTTTTTCTGACTTTGTATCTAAAATACTGTGTTTCTTAAATAATTGGTTTTCTGAGTGAGTGTGTAATCTGAGGTAGTCTCTTTCTTAATCAATGTGAAGAAATAGGCATTTTATAGATTCATAGAATCATAGACTAGTTAGGGTTGGAAAGGACCTTAGGACCATTTAGTTCCAACCCCCCTGCCATGGACAGGGACACCTCACACTAAACCATGCCACCCAAGGCTCGATCCAACCTGGCCTTGAACACTGCCAGGGATGGAGCATTCACATCTTCCCTGGGCAACCCATTCCAGTGCCTCACCAC